>VSMD01067373.1:0-43013 GCA_008750895.1 Mirza zaza
AGGGGGAGACACTTTACTAGAGGTAGAGTTTTGCGGGCGGCAGTGCTGTCTAAAATGCCCTTTTTGCCGATTAACCTTCCGTGGCCGCTTTGCAGAGCAAGCTGTCCTGCCGGGTGCCGGCCAGAAAGGACATCAGGACTTAATCCTGGCCACAGCCCTGGTGACAGACGTGAAATCCCAGTTTATTTCGTGAAAGTGATATGTGAGCAATTCATGTCCTCCATTTCTGACAGAACTTGGAAACTTCAAAGCTTTCTTCCTTTTTTAAACAAAATTCAAATAGCTTTAAGTCTACATCTTTTCCTTTGAGCTTAAAACTAGTCCAGCTGTTGTGTTTAATGTCTTCTCGCTATCAGCTAATTGTCTGCCAAAGAGTGGCATGCTATGGAAAACACGTTTGTGTCACCAAATACCTTACGAAATTCTCCTGTCCCACACTTGGGGCGATCTGCGCCCCCTCTGGGCTGACAGGTGTTTCTCTCAGGCTGGTGAGAGGGCCGTGCAGATCCTGTTTCTCCACTTGGGCGCAGACCAGCGAAAGGGGCCCTCTCTCTTCTCTGGGGCGTCACTGCCTTCCCCCGGGTGCAAGTGGCTTCCCCAGCCCGGCCCTGGAGAAAGAAGCCAGCGGGCATCGCCCCTCCGCGGCTCGCAGCAGCTGACCGGACTCTGCCACTCTGTGTTCGCAGTGGGAAGCCGGCAGAAGGCAGAGCACGCCGGCAGGGTGACCGGCAAAGAGAAGTGCGTCTACTTCTTCTGGCAGGGCCGGCACTCGACCGTGAGTGAGAAGGGGACGTCGGCGCTGATGACGGTGGAGCTGGACGAGGAAAGGGGCGCGCAGGTGAGTCTCGGGGACCTGGAAGGGCACCCTTTCCAGGGAGCCCACGAGGGAGCTCCGTAAGGACTGATCCCAGTGAGCAAGGACCATGTCACCCAGAGCACTGCCAGCCCTGGTCTGGCGACCGAGATTTCAGGCTCCGCCTCCTGTTAATTTCATCCTCTCGCCTGTCCTAATATGTTCTGAGAAGCGTGCAGTGTCTGCGACTAGTAAATCCATGCCACAAGCACAAATGCCCAGTGAGTAGTTTCAAAGGTTTCCACCTAACTAATAAGCAAGTAAAACACAGAGATGCCATCACCCCCTTCTAAAGCTGGTAATGTTTTTTTAAAGAATGGACCCAGGGCTGGCAAGGATTCAGTGGGACGCTCACAGGCTTCCGGTGGGACGTGCGACTCGGAACAGACATCCTGAAGAGCAGTTTTGGCTCAAGAATCTTAAAAATTCAGTCAGATGTTCCCCTTACACAAACCTCCTGCAGGACACATCAAAGATGACTGTGAGATAGAGCCCTCCCGTCAGCATTCCTCGCAGCAGCCTGGGCGGGTTTCTGGAACACACCGGATCAGGTCCCTCTTTTGCCCTCTGCCGCACAGGCTGCAGTCTGAGTGGCCTCCTGGGAGCTCAGTCCCTCCGCGATGGCCCTGGGCGCCTCTCCGAGCTCCTCCTGCTCCTGCCTCCACCCCGGCGCTGCAGCCCTCTTGGGGCCGCAGACACGCCCGCCAGCCCCGCGCCCCACCCAGAGCGCTGCCTCTGCCTGTGCCCGCAGCCCTCCGCCCCAGAGCAGGCTTCTGTTTGCAGGCCGCTCCCGCTCTGTGCAAGCCCTTCCTCACTCTCCCATCTCTCTGACCCTTCAGTCTACTCTCTGCGCAGCGCTTCCCGCCACCTGAAGCAACATGCTGGCTTTGGTCCCTCGTGCCCTGGGCTTGAGGCCCCAGGGCCTCGCAGCCTCAGAGAACCCCAGAGCCCTCAGACTGCTGCCCAAATCCAAGGTTTTGTAGACGTTTCTTTTTAACATTTGGATGATTCATACATCGGGCATCGCATCCTTTAGTGCCAGCAATTAAGAGTTGACTCTGGGGTTTCTAGAAAGCAGGACATCATGTGCAAACATTTTTACCTCCTTGGATGAATGATTAACATTAGCATGAGGGAGGACAGCAGAGACATTTTCTCCAGAAATGGACAAACACTCACTGAGGCTTCCACAGTTCTAAGAACCAATCATGTTCCCTAAAAAATGTTTAAATGCACATTTTCTATTGTGGACTATATTTTAGAAAGGGTCATTGGCATCAGTTGCATTTTAATTTATTCCTGACGGTAATTTCAACTACAACTCCCTTTTTTTGGTAAAGGCCATGAATGAATATGTTTTAATCATGCCTTCAAAATCACCCTTAGAGTTTTCAGTCTTAATCTGTGTAGTTTGAGTATCAATCCAATGATGGAAAATTATTTTAAACATGTAACCCTGCCTGCCGCTAGCAGGCATGGTGGCGCACACCTGTAGGCTCTGTGAGTGGACCGCCACTGTGGTCACGAGGCGTACGTTTTCCCCTCTAATGACTAAGGCAGTGAGTGCTTAGTCATTCTCATTGCTGAGAGGTACACTTTGTTAAAAATGTGTTACACCGATACAAAGCTGTATCAATACCAATGAATACCATTCAAATATAAAAATTCGAGTTTTTTAAAAGATATTCAATGATGGAAAAATACTAGGTGAAAAAAATGAGAGTATGGGGTGGGGAACCTGTGGCTTTGGAGTCACATGTGGCCTTCTGGATCCTTGAATACAGCCTTTTGACTGAATCCAAATTTTACAGAACAAATCTTTTTGATGAAAGGGCCTGTTCCATGAAGTCTGGATTTGGCAGAGGGGCCACACTTGGGGACCTGCAGGGCTGCATGTGGCCTGAAGGCCACAGGTCTCCACCCCAACGTTCATCTAGGAAAAAAATTATCTGCCTGAAAAACGCTTGGAAAGGACGGCTGCAGACTAGAATTTTGATAGTTATTATGTTTAGATAATAGCATTGTCACTGGCTTTTGTTTGTAGTTCTTGGTATTTTTCAGGTTTTCTTCCATAGGTACTTACTCTTTTCATGCCTTAAAAAGCCCTAACTAGCCCTGTTACTGATTTCACTGTGTTTAAATCTGAAGGTCCAGGTTCTCCAGGGCAAGGAGCCCCCCTGTTTCCTGCAGTGTTTTCAGGGGGGCATGGTGGTGCACTCCGGGAGGCGGGAAGAGGAAGAAGAAAATGTGCAAAGTAAGTCACTTTTACTGCTAGAACTCAATTTTTTTTTCCTCTCCTGGAAGGTATTTTTATAGGCAAGGGGATTTAAAATCAGTCTCTGTTCATATCGCTGTGGCGTTAGCACTGAAAGCCTCCCAATGTTTGTCTGATAAATCAAGTTTATGAGGAGCCCTAGGCCACCTCCTCCCTGCAGAATTCAGGCCCCGCCTTTGTGTGCAGAGGCTGGAAGATGGCTTCACCTGAAACCGAATCCTTGCAGGGGCTGGTCTGCTCATTTTAGGAGGAAAAAAAAAATCAGTGGATCTTCTATTATAAATTATGAGATTTTTGTTGGCTGGCATCCAAAAAAACAAAGCACTCTTAACTTCAGAGTCTTTTAGAGTGTGCCTGTTGTATGACTTATAAATTTTGGGAAAATGGGCTTTCTGCATCATGAATTTTTGGCAACCTGCTTCCAACTCCAAAAGGATTTGCTTTCAGGCATGGCATTAAGACCAGATGCGCTGCCCAGCAGGACTTCATGCTGCAGGCCCCAGTCCCCAAGTCCCTTCAGTCCCTGGGACATGGTGGCTGCTGCCTACTGCACAGCAGGGACCAGGAAGGGCTGCTTTTCTCCTCACTCGCCCAGGTCCTAACGCTGTGTGTGGGCGCCCCCTGCAGGTGAGTGGAGGCTGTACTGTGTGCGAGGAGAAGTCCCCATGGAAGGGAATTTGCTGGAGGTGGCCTGTCACTGTAGCAGCCTGAGGTCCAGGACTTCCATGGTGGTTCTCAACGTGAATAAGGCCCTCATTTACCTATGGCACGGATGCAAAGCCCAAGCCCACACGAAGGAGGTCGGCAGGATGGCAGCAAATAAAATCAAGGAACAGTGAGTGCGGTGTGGGCTTCCCGGGGGCAAACAGGCAGGCTGAGATGGGAGCGTGCCCACGGCTCCCAGCGGACCACCACCTGGTGTGCTCAGAGTAACTTCCCCAGGGGACAGTTGCAAATGTGCTCAGGGACTTCTAGCATTCCAAGTACAGAGGACACACATCTCAGCTCGAGGAGCGAGGGAAAAGGCCCCAGCAGCACTTGAATCTTTGCAGTAGCAATTCAGCTTTTGCATTATAAACCTGGAGTCTTGTGATAGTAAAAGACAGCAGATTTCAAATATCTTTTTAGGGATTCACACTCAGAGTTTTAGTTATGTCAGAACAGTGGGGGGTTAAAAAGCTAAAGATCTGGGAAACTGTCTGTGTCCGACCATAGGAGAACATCAATAATCCCCCATCTCAAAAGCAGCCACCTAATGGAGAGTTATCGGCCTCCCTGGGGCAGTTCTCAGGCATAGTGCTGCAGGCGTTGGGTTTTGTTCCTCTCTCCCAGGTAGGCCCCCACAGTCGGCCACTTGCAAAGAGCAGGCCCAATGTGAGCGAGCACTGGACTTTAGGGAAGAGGGAAGACAGAAGGGCAGTAAAGGTGAGAGCCAAGGGAGAGGTTTGCCGGCGATTCCTCCACCAGAGTAGGTACCACTGTGGCTCTGAGCTTCCTAGCAGCCCATGCAAAATATGCATCACATACAGCCAAAGAAAGCCCAGTGTTCCCCTGTCACTTGGCAGGTGACTAAGACCTGTGAGGACCTTGGTAGCATCTTTATAGTAAACATGAAGCACTTTATAAGACCATAACATGCCACAAGAGTGCGATTTGGTGAAACCCATTCTCCAGGCACCGGAACAAGGCAGTATGGGCATGCCTGCTTGTGACTGCTCTGAAACCTCACTCTGCGTGGAGAGGAGACTGGGGCAGGTGCTCTCTCAACAGGTAGACAGATGTGAAGCAAAATGTCCATCTCAAAACGTCCTCTGCAGGCTAGGAACAGGGAGTGATGGTAGGTGATATTCAGTGAGGTGTTCAAGAGCGTTCATGGCCCATCAAACTTGGGCCACCGAGGTCCAAAAATCAAAATCATGAGCAACTCATTCACTTATTCATTCAACAAATGTTGAGCAAGCACCTGCTTCAAGCCAAACACAGATTTAGGGACTAGGGGTTTGGTTGTGAATAAACCCAAGTCTCTGTCTCCATAAGCCTGTGTTCTAATAGGAAAGAAGGAAAAGGAACCATCAATATGTATTATACATAAAGCTGCGTATTATTTTCATTATTAATACCTATTATATTTAATTGTACATTCCTCCCTAAGGGCCAAGCCAACCCCTCGTTCCCCAACATACGCACACTGAAGTTGCAGAGCATGTTTTCATTCCTGAGTAAGAATTGTTGTTAGTTAGACAGTGGAAGAAGAGAGACGGTGAACTGTCCTGTAGATTCGGTTTGGGATGATTCTGTGCTGCCAACTCTCTGGGCTTATGAGAGATGATTGGCGTTTCTCTGTGCAGGTGCCCCCTGGAAGCAGGACTGCACAGCAGCAGCAAAGTGACAATACACGAGTGTGACGAAGGCTCCGAGCCTCTGGGATTCTGGGATGCCTTAGGAAGGAGAGACAGGAAGGCCTACGACTGCATGCTTCAAGGTAATGCAACGTTCTGTAGCCTTTGGTCTCCCTTTTAAACGTTCACTCATTTATTCCATAAATATCTATTGAGCACATACTATGTACAATACACATTAAACCTACTGAGAAGGCTAAAGAATACACATGACTAATCATAAGGCAAAATAAAAATTATTTGACATGAAAGAGGTATAGGTGAAGGAGGTTTGAGCATTGAAGAGACAAAAGTGACTTCCACAGGAAAGATCACACACAGCTCCCTGGGAGAGATGGCGTTTGCACGGTGTGTTGGAGCTTGGTATGACTTGAAGAGAAGAAAAGCCTAGGCAGCCAGAGGAGCAATGACAATGTGAACCTGTGTGGCAAGGCGCTGTTGGGTCTGGCTGGCACCCAGAGTGGAAGGAGGTAGCCACAGTTCAGAGGAGAGGGTTGGTCAGAACCAGATAGGTGGATCTTGAACGGGAGGCCAGAGGCACAGAGGCACAGGGGGAGGAAGGCTTGGAGGTCAGTGACTGCCCCAGTACAGACTCAGAGGTTTAGTGAGTAAGCGAGTGCAGCGTGCTGGTGCAGTGCCATGTCAAAATTGCTGGCAGCCTTTGACCTTAGGGCCTGCAACTCAGAGACAGGTTGGAGAGGTGATCATTGAGCAACATGACCATGAGACTGCCAAACAGGGGCAGGCAAGAGAAAAAGAATGTGGTCGAGGGACATGTTCTGGGTGTTGGGTAGGAGCTGGAGAAGGAAGCTAGTCCCTTATCCCGGAGCTCTTCAAAGTCATTACCCTGTGTAGAAAGAAAATGGCCACCGTGGTACGGAATAGACATTCCCATTCCCCAGAATGAGCTCAGGTGCGTAAATATGTGCTCCCCTGGCTTTTCTCAAAATACAGATTAACATGAGAAATAAAGAAAAATTGCATTAAGCAGTTATGATAAGCCAAGCACCCTTTCAGCACCTTATATATAGTAACCCCATTAATACAACCCAACGCTCTACTGGTTTTACAGATGAGGAAACTGAGGCATAGAGAAGTTAATCAACTTGCCCAAGGTTGGACAGCAATGGAGTGTACTTACAACCACTCCATTATACTCTGCCTTTCAAGTTTTACCAACTTTCGTATAGCTTTTTAAACATAATACCTATTGATCATAGAAAATGTTTGGAATTACAAACAAGTTAAAAATGAAAATAAGTCTCTTATAATCATATCTCTCAGAGGTAACCAGAATGCACATTTCCCGGTGCTATATAAACATTACCTATTTTTAAAAATAAAGTTTGGAAACTACTGTTTTGTAACATGCTTTTTCCCTTTATTATGAATAATTTCCCAAGTTGTTAATATTTAGACTTTTAATATCCACAGGGTGGTCCACAAATATTCTAGGAATATATGTCACTGTTCACCTAACAATCTTCTGTAGTGGAACAGCTGTGTTGTGTTCAATTTTTCTCTATTAATCGCATCTTGGCTTTTTGGCTAAGATCAAATGTAGTATCTGTTCAATTTTTCTCTATTACATAATGCAGTTTGAATAATTTTTAAAATAATTTTATATATTTATTCCTGAGAGAAATACCTAGATATGGAACTGCTGAGCTAAAGTTCTAAAACTCTTATAGCACATCTCAACAAGTGTCATTCTCACCTGCAGTACACAAAAGGTTTCATTTCCCAGCACAATGATAAACTCAGCAGGTTATCTTTTCCCTATCTGCCAAATTGATTAGGGGAGACAGATAGCTAAGCATTGTTTTGCTTTAATTTTTCAATTAGAAGTACCGGGCCATACTTCATAATATGTATTTATATTTTTTAATATAAATAAACATTTTTAGCCATTTGTATTTCTGTAATACTTTGGTGAATATTCTCTTTGTGCCTTTTACACATTTTTAAGATATTTATCTTTTCCTTATTTATGTTCCTTCAGATATCAAGGATATTAACTAGTTGCTATATTAAAAATATTTCCCATTTTATTACTTTTTAATTTTTTACACTATAATTTTTCCTTTTAATATAATTAATGCATAAGTCTCTTCCCTTTTGATTACTTCTTTTAATATTACAATTAAAAAGGCCTTCCCCACCTGCAAGCTCGGATAAATTCTATGTCCCTACCAATTCTTTGAATCATTTCTTGTTTTACGTTAATTCTTCCCTCCAGCTGAAGTTGACCTCTATGCATACGGTGTCTTTAGCTTTGTTCTCTTTTCTTCCAAAGATCCGGGAAGTTTTAACTTCGCACCTCGCCTGTTTATCCTCAGCAGCTCCTCTGGGGATTTCTTAGCCACGGAGTTCACGTACCCCGCCCTCGCGCCCTCCGCCATCAGCTCCATGCCCTTCCTGCAGGAAGATCTGTACAGTGCACCCCAGCCAGGTGAGGCCTGCAGGGAGCAGCCGAGAGGCCCCTTCCAAAGAAGGCTTGTTATTTCACGTTAGCATTTACCAAGCAGCTTCCATTTGCCAAGCACACTTCCAGAATCCCATTGGCCAGAGCTTGTCACATGATCCCCCCAGCTGCAAGGGAGCCTGGGAAATCAAACGGCTGAAGAGAAGGAGGTTGGGGTATCTTCTGAGTTACCCGAAGTGCAGCCTCTGCCATACCAAGGCTCTACCATGGAACCCAGGCTTTCTAATCCCAAGCTTGGGCCACTTCCACCAGGCCACTGCCTCAAGACACAAACCCTTATTCCCCGATTCTCCTTGGGACATCACAGGAGGCTGGGCTGATAGCTCTCCTCGCCTTCCCTCCGATCAAGTCCAAGGTCAGCTACCCCATAGCTCATGTTTGTTCTTTTTCATGTTACAAGAGCCCCGAGCTGCAGCCAGGGACCTCACGTTACACCAGCAGCCCAGGTCACTATTTAAAAGCTGGACTGGCGCATGTCATACTGTGGATTCTAGTAAGTGCCTGCAAAGAGGCTGCTGCCCACAACAGGATGGTGTCAACCTCCACTGGGCTTTTTTTGTTTGTTTTGAGACAGAGCCTTGCTCTGTTGCCTGAGCTAGAGTGCTGTGGCAACCTCAAACTCCTGGACTCAAGGGATCCTCCTCCCTCAGCCTCCCGAGTAGCTGGGACTATAGGCATGCACCACCACCCACCTAATTTTTTCTATTTTTAGTAGAGACAGGATCTCGCTCTTGCTCAGGCTGGTCTGGAACTCCTGAGCTCAAGTAATCAGCCCGCCTCGACCTCCCAGAGAGCTAGGATTACAGGTGTGAACCACCGCACCTGACCTCTCCACTGGGCTTTTAAAATGTGTGGTTTCCAAGGAGTCCTGAAATTATGCCAGGAAAGGGCACATGGTGGGCCGAGCTAGCAGGACTGAGAGCCCTTTTGCTGTGTGGAGTAAGAGTCGGGCCCTGTGGTTTGAGGAGGAGAAAAAGTGAGGAGGAAGAGGCAAAACAACTGATTTTTAAAGCCAATTTCTTGGTGAGGGAACAGTGGACTCACATCATTGCTGAGTGATCAGATGCAGGGCAAGAATGCAGTGGCCTGGAGGGCAGGCAAGCTGTGCACATGCTCTCCGGTGATAAGTGGCGCTAACGGCCCCTTGAGTTTGTTGTCGGCCCCTCTCAGCACAGCCCTGCCAGTAGCCAGAGGGCTCAGCAGGCCTGCGGTTGAGATGGGCGAAGAGAGGAACACCTGGAAAAGGAGGAAGGGAAGACTCCACATCTTGAGGCCACCTGTCTCTGCCTAGAGGCTTCTCCCCATTGAACTTCGAAAGGGGCAGGGTGTCCTGGGGACCCTCCATTTGCCCCTTTGCCCGGAATTGCACTGCCAAGGGGATTGTACCCTCTGACCTGGCACAGGGGAGAAGGCATCGGTTAGGTTTGGGCAGGAGTGAGCTGAAGTGTCCATAAAGGAGCTCCTGATTGTCTGGTCTGTCACAGCGCTTTTCCTCGTTGACAATCACCACGAGGTGTACCTCTGGCAAGGCTGGTGGCCCATAGAGAACAAGATCACTGGTTCCGCCCGCATTCGCTGGGCCTCCGACCGGAAGAACGCCATGGAGACGGTGCTGCAGTACTGCAGAGGTGAGGCTCTCCCGAGGCCGGGCCCTCCGGCACGCAGCCAGCAGCCCTCGGGCCCCCCAGACCGCTTTACCCTCCCCGTGAGTGTCAGCCAGCATTCAGAAAGCCTGGCAGGTGGCAATGAAACCAATTTCTTCCCCTGTAACTTTTTGAGGTTTATTAATTTTTAAATTAGTGCATTCTCCATTGCCGGCATGAAGGAGAACTAGTTTTTGTCTCTTGTATTATGAGGCCATTGAACTTACTACCCTAAGGTTAAAGGCCACATTGTGGATACCCTGGACAGACTAGAGCCCTGTGCATGCGGGATTAATCCTGCTATGAGACAGACCCGCCTCCACCATCATGCCCGCCGTCTGCAAGCGGGACCGTGTGGCTGGGGACAGACATCGGCCCGCAACCGGCCGAATGGCCAAAGCCAAACTTTTTATTTTTCATTATTGTTGTTAGGATTATATCCAAAAAGAAATTTCCCTGTAGTAAGTTTATGGTTTCTTACTATATTGTCCACCTGAAGTTTGTGGTCTTTTATATAAAATAAAGAGGCCAATAATTAGTTTCTCATCGAATCTTTATTGTTTCATTGATATTATTAGGTTAATATCACTGAGTATGTTCCATAAACTCTCTTCTTGAAAAGCTCTTTACTAATAAATAAGTTATTAAACTTCCCACCAAATGTTATAGCTAAAGTAGACATATAAAATGCTGCCATTAGCTGTCTAATCACGCGGAAGTTAATCCCACATTCGGAAGCCGGAGCAATGCTTCTACAGGTGAAGGCAAGAGGGAGAAAATGTCCCACCCAGAAGCTACAAAGAAAGGCTTTCTCCCTTCCAGGGATCCAGAGTATCTTGTTAGGGGCAGGAAGTGTAGAGTCAGGTTGGCTATATGCACTTGATAGTGATAGACATAAAATTGCCGTTTTATGGGAACATTATCCATGTGTTGTTATGAACTACCCATACGTAACTTGTCTTTTAATCATGAAGTCAAGAGTTCTGAACAAAGAAGAAAAAGACGTCAAGGGCAAGACGAGGTCCTTGGGTCTCTGCTGACACTCGCATTCTGTGTAACTACAGGGAAGAATCTCAAGAAGCCGCCCCCCAAGTCTTACCTCATCCACGCTGGTCTGGAACCCCTGACGTTCACCAATATGTTTCCCAGCTGGGAGCACAGAGAGGACATCGCTGAGATCACAGAAATGGTGAGCATGTTGCCTGGTCTATGAAGGAAGCACCTCTGCCTTTCAGATTGTGGGTTCACTTTGACCTTGGGGAGAAGCACCCAACTGCTCTTTCAAAGTGGGGAAATATGTTTTCTTTTGCAACATGTTAACTAGTCTAATAGAATTAGCTTAGGGAGAAGAGAAGCTTGATGGGGAATCAATTGTAACATTTCAGTAATTTTCTATACATGGGACTCAAATTTTATTAATAAAAACATAAAAGCAAAGGTGAATTTCATTACTTTAAAGACTGTATATACATAAAAGCTGCGAACTCCTCATTCTCTTAGCTACAAACCTAGTGATTGGTGTTACTTCTCAACGTCCATATAATGCACAACCAAATCCTGATGTTTCAGACATCACCGTATAAATCTGTGACGGATATATATGTTCCAATAACTAAACGAATGGATGTGTTGTGACTCATGGTATGGTATTGGTCAGCATCTCATTATACTGTATTTTATGAGATCACCTGGTATTCCCACGAGGCATTTATCATAACTTCTATCTACCGAAATATATTGTCATCCAAAATGTTTTATTGTCCAACCACACAGAAAAGAAGCTTACTAGAGCTATGTCACATTTGTTAATTTATGAGTTACTAACATTGCTGGCAATAGCTTGTCCAAGGGTTTTTTTGGTTTGGTAGGAAAGAGGTTTTTTACATTTTGATTTTGTTAGCTGCTTTTCTGGGGGAAGTGACCGGAGCATATTTTGTGGGATATCTGAGTAATGTTAAACAAACAGAGTTCACTCCAGCAGAGCACTGGAGAGAGCCTGTCCCAAAGTGCAAATATTGCTGCTCACCCTAACCTATCTCCGTTTAGCCAAAGGGATCTGATCTACACGGGGAAGGGCTGAGTGTAGCCTAGTCTCTGACACAGAGTGAGATGCTTCTGTCCATGGTAAATGAGGGGTCACGAAGCTTAAAAGCTCTAGGGATTATAAGGGCTGGGGCTGCTGCGTGCAGTCTAAGTTCAAGGACATAAAATCGCAATCATTTTTCTGTATCCACTGCAGGTCATGGGGGCCAGCAGTGGCCCATTTATTGCTATGCAGGCCTCACGGGGGGATCTCAGGCAGCGAAGAGTCAGGTTTCCCTCAGCAGCAAGTTAGATGAACAATTCGCATTCGCCGAGTGCTCACTCTGCAGTAGGCGCAGCTCCAAGCATGTTACATTTTTCTTGTTTAATTATCACTGTAGTCCATCAGGATCTACTCATTATTATCCCCATTTTTCCGGTGTGGGAGCAGAGGCACAAAAACTTGAAGTCACTTGCCCAGAGTCTCAGAGTCGTGAGTAGAGTGAGCCAGTACTAGGGGTTGGCAGGTTCACTCTAAAACCCACCTCTTTGACCCCGGTCTGTCCCTATATGGCCAACTTGGGCAGCAACATCTTAGTCATTCGTTCCTTCACAACCCACTCAAATGGAGGGCCACCAGCCCGGCACCCACGGTTACCCACTGTAGCCTGCTCAGACCAAATGCACACAGCGGCTGGGGAGGAGGGGAAGCTAGATTCTATCCCGGAATATTCTAGATGCATTTTCTTACCTTCTTTGTCTATTGTGGATTAAGAAATGGGGCTGGGGGAAAGGATGTGATTTCTCTTATATTGATTATTTTTAGATATTTTTAAACAAATTCTGTTATTTAGAGACTTCAAATCCACTAATCTTTAGTCCATAATTCACTCATGGGAAGGTCCCTAAATGTTTTTTCCGAGGGAGGCAGCCCTGAGACAGGGTTCATGTGCAGCTCTGTGGCAGGGCGAGAAAGCGTGGGAGCGTGGGGAGCAGTGCGAGGCTTGGGCAGTCCCCATGTCCCTCGGGGGCCGTGAGCCGGTCTCTCCAGCCGGTGCAGATGGCACAGGCGGGGGCTTTGCAGGCACCTGAGGACGGTGTTCAAATGCAGAGCTCCCAGTTCTCCTCTCCGCCCCTCCTGTCCTCCAGGATACAGAAGTTTCGAATCAGATCACCCTCGTGGAAGATGTCCTAGCCAAGCTCTGCAAAACCACCTACCCGCTAGCGGACCTCCTAGCCAGGCCACTCCCGGAAGGGGTCGATCCCCTCAAGCTCGAGATATATCTCACGGACGACGACTTCGAGGTGAGTGCTTCTTCGGGCGGGGTGGCAGGGAATCAGCACACTTGGTTCCAGAGTCCTCCTCCTGATCCGCGCGTTTCTTCCGCCCTGCAGTGCGCGCTGGACATGACGCGGGCCGCGTTCGGCGCGCTGCCCGGCTGGAAGCAGGCGAACCTGAAGAAGGCCGCGGGCCTGTTCTGAGCGCCCGGCGCCTGCCCGCCGCCGGCCCGGGAAATGGATGTGTGTTTTGGACTGGTATTTTTTTAAAAAGTATTTTTAAATCAGAGTGTTCAGAACTCGACCTTGTTAACCACACTGCTTGTCCTGGAGTTGTGCGTTTTGTAAGTGTTGGCGAGAACTGTTAGGAAACTGTCCGCGATCAGCAGGTGATGTGAATAAACGCGTCGGTCACCACACTCGGCAGCAACTCCAGCACTGCCCGGCACCGCCCTCCTGACCCCCTCGGCGCTGCCTTGTTTTTTTTCTCTTTTTGAAGCAGTTCTCTTTATAAAGTGTTGTTCTGATAGTTTGTGGATTCTAAGAAATATATATATTTATATAAACACCATATAAGTCAAATATGTATTTAACAAAGCAATATGTATTCATTCACTTCTAAGATTTTTTTTTTTTTGGTGTCAAAATAGTATTAAGAGGTAGATGGAGTTGCTTCTGTCGAATTAGCTCCGCCACCAATATGTACCTTCATACATATTCGGGAATGTTCCCTTCAGCATTAGGTATGACTTGTTCTGAGTACTGCTTCTGGTGCTAAAATGAACAAAGAATTTGTACTTAATGGCATGGACGCTACAGAATCTATGCGAATCAACCTTTCTACCTTAATATCACCCCAAAAATGTATAGTGCCTTGTTTTTATGTACAGTTTATATACAGAAAAGTTTGCTCTGCATTTTTGATGATGGTTTGGAACATTATCTATAATTTTACTCTCAAATAGTAAAAAATAAAAACATCTCAATTTCTAATAACTGTTGTAAACATTACACATGTCATTTTGTGATTATAGGACTCCAAAATATTAATAAAAAGCATCAGAATAAACGCAACAATTAATTAATTCACATTGAATTTCAAGCATGTTCCTTACTGAAAAAAAAATTATTTTTTGTAAATGTTAATCTAGTACCAATATTTTTCCATCAAGTATCAAGTAACTTTGCTGTAACTTTGAATTTAGTTTAGGGCAAGATTTGATACAAGGTCATAAGATTATATTGATATTGGCCCCATAAAATTAAAAGTTCTCAGTACTATACGGAAGACATATTTTTGCAAACTCATCATTCAGCAGAAGTTTTTTACCCCACAACTGTATCTACATTTCAATTTCAGGATCTCAGTGCCTTTTAAAAAGTTAAATGTATAAAACATCTAGGAAATTTACATATGAGTTAGAAAACTCCTCACAAGCTAATATGTTCTAAAAAAAAACCAAGCTCATGTCTTTGAATAGATTCTCCAGACCTACTACTCATTGCTCCTACTTCTCCCCTCCCTGGTGGCATGCCTCCAACACTTCCAATCCCGGCACCTTCACCCAAGAGAGCCTGTGACCTGCTGGTCACACCACTTTGTGATTGTGTGATCACAATCACACAATGGCAGTCACTGAGCTTTTATGCCTCAGTTTCCTTAAAAAGGAGACAATACTAGCATCCTGCCTACATCACAGGATTCTGAGCAAGGATGATGTGGAAGCTCTCGCAAATTGCCAAATGCTAGATTCCTGCCGGTGTTGATACCATCGTGTTAGTCACTGAGGTAGGAAAGCAGGAGAGTCCGAGCTCAGGAATGTCATCACACACCTAGAAATCGTAGATTAAACCAAAACAAGTAGAAGGAAAAGGAAAGAGAGAGGTTCAGAGCCCACGTCCCATAGGCAGATGCAAAGAAGAGCGGAGAAAGGCGCCTAGGGTCGGTAGGGTGTCCTACAGAGTGTCAGGGAGAGAGAGGTGAGGCTGCAGCCGCCTGCAGCAGGTTAGAGAAGTCACATGGACGCTTAGGGACGCAGAAGGCACCAGTTGCTACAGGGACTTCCAGTGGAGAATTTGCTGTAATTAATAAATAAGACAGGTGTCATCATTAATATTCATTACCACCAGATTGTTCCAAAGTGCTTTAAAATTATGTGTATCTACTTGTATTAAACTTTGTCCCTGAAGGATGTGCTGGCAATCTGCTTCTTGCCTCTTTTGGTAAATAAGACGCCGTCTTGCAATGCCACTTTACTTTTTGCTTCTTTTCCTCTGAATTGTTTCCTGCGTCTCTTTCCTACCCACAGGACTAGACCCTTTCTTAGGTAGTTTTTCTGGTCCTTTCCCTTCTGTGGCTGCAACCCTTGACCTTGGCATACCGAGGAAAGCCCTCGCCTAAGCTCGTGAATTGCTCCGTCTTAAGGACTCAGCCATGAAGTTGTGCTGGTGCTTCTCGCTCTTCTCCACAGCCCCCCAAATCTAACCCTGGCTTCGACTAAACACAGCAGGCTCAGGGAAGTGGGGTTTCCTTAATTTGCTGCTTTTGAACTAATGGAGTTGTAAGGGAGACGGATGTTTGGTCGAGGCTGTGATCAGGCCGCAGCGGGAGGATGGGCTGTCAACTGTGCTCTGAAGCCTTGGACACAGGGCACAAACATGGGCCTTCCAGCGTGGACCGAGCGGCCCTGTCTGTTCCCCTGCGTTTTCCCCAGGACAGAGGGAGGGACAACTTAGTAAGCACCCATGTCATTCTCTCCCATTTTAAACTTTCTGCCCCACTCTTAGATTCCCATTGTGGTCAAGGGCAGATGTGTTCCAGAAAGTCTGAGAATTCACTGTGGTCGTTTGGTTCTGTTGTTTTTCTGATTACAAATGGGCAGTTGGTGTCCACACAGAGGCTTGTGCACAGGGGCAGAGGGCAGTATTCGTGACAGCCCTACCTGTGAGCAGCCCACATGACCACGACTTGGGAAACAGGCAACGTGCAGTACCTCCATAAACCGTCTACGCTACCCAGCAATGAAAGCAACGGGTATCACGCAACAACATGGAGAGACCTCAGAAACTGTTCAGTGAAAGAAGCCGGATACGAAAGGCCATATGTTGTCGGATTCTATTATACCAAACTTCCAGAACCAGTCAAATTGACTCAGAAAGTAGGTCGGTAGCGGCGGGGGATGGGGTAGGAGATGAAGGACCTTTTGTGGGGTGATGAAAATGTTTTAAAACTGGATTGTGGTGATGTTGCACAACTCTAAGAAGGTATTAAAATGTATCAAGTTGTTGACTTACGTGAGTGTATTTTATGGTGTGTGTGTGTGTGTGTGTATATAGAATACCTCAAGAAGGCAATTTAAAAATATTAACACCTGATCTGTGTGAAAAATGCCAACATTACAAGGATATATATATAATTTAGGAATTGAAAA
This sequence comes from Mirza zaza, assembly GCA_008750895.1. Classification (NCBI taxonomy): domain Eukaryota; kingdom Metazoa; phylum Chordata; class Mammalia; order Primates; family Cheirogaleidae; genus Mirza; species Mirza zaza. The sequence continues at coordinate 16,387 of VSMD01067373.1, forward strand.
TCATAGACAACCCTCCTTCCCAAATACAAGTACTTTAATAATCTGATTTGTATTCTTTTGCCTTTATGTCCACTAACATAATGCTCATATATTTTTTAAAAAGAAAACATGTGTTCTGCGTTGTAACTTTTCTGTTGACAGTAGGTGGCAGACATTGGTCTTTGGATGTTTGTTCATGTGCATGTGAGTTCCAAGCTCACAGCATGCACAGCGAGAAGACGTAACTCAGGGATTTCCCAGGGCCCCAGCCCGCCATGCTCCCCCCACTCCTCACTCATTGCTAGCTTGAACAGCCCCAAGCCAGGGCCCAGGGAGGTTCCTTTTCACAAGGAACTCAGAGCCAAAGTAAGGCTCAAAACAGACCTCTGTACAAAGACAATAACAAACAAAGCGATAAAGATTATGTGCCCTGTTTCTTTCCTCCAAGATCAAGATAATTATTTGAATGCAAGTAATTGAAAATGAACTATATTGTTATGGCATTTGGCACAAAGAAAACATCCTACTTTTAAAAAGTAAATACATTGCATTGTGCATGCATCAGATCTTGCCCCACCAGAGAAAGGCTGTCAGGGCTGCTTCAGGCTACCTGTAATGGATGTGCCCGAGGATTAGATCAGAAATGTGGATTTGCAGGCAAAAGCATCACAGGCTTTCTGTTCCTATACTCAGCACCATGGATTTGCTGTGAGTGTTCATCTTGCATGGAAATACCCCACTGGTTCCACAGCACAGAATGCTCATCCTTGGGGATTAATAGAGAAACAGGGATTAATAGAGATTAACAGGCCAGCATTCCTCATTTCTAGTAATGAACCGGCCATCTACTGAGCTTTCTGTTCACACTGCTGAGATTGAAAAGCAAGCTGCAGGAAGAAAAACAAACACAAGCTAACATTAAGGAAGGCAATATCCCCCCATGGTCCAGCAGAGCTGTGGGAAATGTTGCTGAGATGGGATGCCATGGAGTTCTGGAAGTGTTTCTTAAGGGACATATTGGAACTGACTTGTATTATCTGGAAATTGACATAAATTGTCTGTTATTAAATCTCACTGAATTATTAAGTCCAACTTTACCATCTGAACACCATTTTAGCATTCATCCTGCAATGGTTGGAACAGGATTTGTTAGCTCCATAAAGGCAAAGAACGACTGAACAACCAACCGACAACCAAGGAAACTTATGCCCATATGGAGGCAAAGAAAAATAAGACAGGACAAGGATGAAGGTTAAGCATAACTGGTATTTTTTTCAATAGTGGTTTCTAAATATGGAAAAATGCAAGCAACTAAAGAATGCCTTTGGGAACTGTGAGACTTGGTTGGTGTCAGAGCCCTTCCAGGACAGGACGTTGAAACAGGTGCCCCACTCCCTCCTCCTGCACCCTCACCCTCAGAGCTTCCTTCCTGAGAAGGCCATTCCATTGTTAAAATCAGGAATCACAAAGAGCTAACGGGGCTGTTTGCCAATGATGACATCTGAGGTCCTAATGGGAAAAATCTTTCTTTCTAGTTGTTGAGTAGGGTCTTTGCACAGGCTCACGTCCAGCCGCCATGGCAGCCAGTCATTTCTTAGCCTCATGGTGCACATTCCAGACCCGTCGTTGTTTGCAGGGTCTACATCCATTTCATGAATGCATATCTTTACTACTTGTTCATTCAAATATTTATTGCGTGTGTGCTGAACATAAAAGGCTCAATAGAATACAAATAGTGACTTATATCGAGGGGCTCTGATTCCCCAATGAGTCTGCATTCCACGGGAGGGGAGAATAATAATTCTCCAGGAAGCGTAAATCACGATGCAATGGGAATCTGTTGTGGGGTGAACTGTGTCTCTCCCTTTCCCCCTCGCCACTCCCCCCAGAAAAAAGGTGTGTTGCAAGTCCTAACCCCCAGGACCTCAGAATGTGACCATATCACCTGGTTTGTAGCACTTTGCCACAGCAGGTCTAGGACCTAGTAAAGCATCCAAAGGCTGAACGGGGGCCGGGGTGGGGGGTGGCAGCAGGGAAGAGGCAGGGCAGCGCGTGGAAGAAGTCTCAAGTTTCTGCTCCGTGCTAGCACATCTGTGTTGTATCTCCACCTGCAAATCATTAAAGGTGTTGACTCTATTAAATCCGCTTCTAGTCAAGTCTTCATACAAAGATATTTCTGGAATCTCCAGCAAACAGCATAGTACATGGAAAATGCTGGACCCAGGTCTTCTACGCAACAGTGCCATTTTTTGTAGATAATACAGGGACCACAAGGTAGCTCTGCCAAAAGTCGCTTTAATCTTGGAAGCTACTCAAGAAGACAAGAAATTATTCTGTTGCACTGAAAATATTAAAAGTTTCTGAATCTTATATTGATTTAAAAATTAATCAAATGATTATTTTTTTTTCATTTTGTTTCTTTAAAAAAAATCTTTGAGATAGATCGGACATGCTATAAACAAAAGAATAAGGCTTACAAAATGTAAGGGATGTGACTGAGACCACAGACCTAGGTATGGCAGAGGCTTTGCACCCACATTTGGCTGTCCGTTCTCCATCTGTATGCGATTATTACTGAAAACTGGAGGTGAAGTAAGACCCAGATCGTCTCCTCTGTTAGGAAGGGACTTAGAAAAGAGAGGATGAGTAACCACATGCGCAATTGCATCAAATCCTCCCCAGCAGCTGGGAGAGGTACCTGCTGTCTTCATTTTACAGATGAGATTCTCAGCAGTTAAGCTCTTCTCCATCCTCCCATTCCTGGGAAAAAGGAAAACTTTACTTTGGAATGGAAAAAGGTGAACTTGACTTTGACTCGAACTCCTCTGGATCCTGTTCCCTCCACGCAGGAAACAGGTACTAATTCTCAGTCTCTGACCCAAAACTTGACTCTTCCAAGTATAAAAGAGAATGCCTGTTTGCCTACCTGTCCCCAACTCCCCATGGCCATATATGTTGGAAGCTGAGGTGACCAGAAGGGATGCTGGCACTGCGAGCACAGTAACAGGGAGGGAGCATCACCCAGGGTAAGGCACGTGGGCCCTGGTGTCTCTTGGCCTTCCCCTCCTGCCCTGCCACTGACAGCTGTTGGCTTGAGCAAGTGCTGTACCCTCTCTGTGCCACGGCTGGGTCTCCATCTCTGGGATGGGGTGGAGGTGCCACTGTTGCGGCAATGTGTACAGCTAGTGTTACAGCTCTTGACCCGGGAAAGAATGAAGCAGCACAGGAAGAATCGGAGAACAGCCTTTATTCTTCCACAGCAGGCTCAGCACACCTAGTGTTATAGCTCTCTTCCCATATTCTGATCTTCTGACCCTCTGCCCCCCTTCCTCGTTATCCTCCTGCTTTTATACCCTTGGTAGGGCTCAGAAAGCGTCCAATCAACTACAAGCTTTAACATCCAATCAACAGCAAGCTTTAACATCCAATCAAAAACAGTGGGATTCAAAAATTACGCAATCAGGATCACGCAAGCAGCGTGGCCAGAAATAGGCAGCAGGCCCCTGGGCCTGGGGGCATTCCCACACGCAGCCCCGGGCAGCTCTCTGGCAAGGGCCAGCCCTCCAACTGGCCACGCGCAGCGCTGGCGCGGAGATGGGGGCTATGGGGAGGCAGCAAGCAGCCGCGTCCCAGCGCTGACATTTTCCGCATCACCAGCACTGCGCCACATGAAGCACACAGTTTTCCTGCACGGGAAGCAGTGTGTGCAAAGCCCTGGCTGGCACGAGGCAGTCATTCGATGATGTAGAGAGGGTGCGATGCTGCAAACCCTTTGCCCACTGCAGCCAGACCATTTAGTGACACAGGTTACCAGAGAAGAGAGAGAACCCACTGATGTCTTGGCAGCCTCAGACATTTGGGCTTCCTGGGGCTCTGGCTGGGGGCCAGCACTCTATCAGCAGGAATTACGGAGCAACTGTCCCTTACGAACTCAGCCGGTGTCTAACATGGCCCCTTTTGCAGGACACAGCCTGGCACTTCTTAGAAATCTAAAGCTGCGTCACTGGTGGCTTCAGCATCAGCGGCAGGGTGTGGGAGGCAGAGGGGCTGGGCCACTGTCCTCAAGAGCATTCAGGTGGGTCCTCCCATTCCTGGCAGGACCCTGCCCGGCAAGGCTGCAGCAGCCTCAGAGAGCTGTTTGCAGAATCAATCCTTTCTAGAAGCCAAATGGAGAAAGGGAAGCTCCTCCTCCTCATCCCCTTACACTGAGCCCTGCTGGCTCCTGGTGAGGGGACTGTCACCTCCCTCTGCAGACACCTGCTGCAGAAGGGTTTCCTCCCTTCGTGTCAGCATCCAAGTGGCCCAGATCCCTTCCTGGGCTTCTGTGTGCACAGGGTTACTTAGGGTGGCCCTTTCCAGGGACTTGCTTGACATCCTATCAGGCAGCTGGGTGGAAAGAGAAACTGAGTTCCATCTGTGAGAATGGTAGCTTGGGAGACCGGCTGCAGATAGGTAGGCCTGAGGAGTAACTCGGAGCCTTTTCCCACCATTTGGAGAACGAATGGAGATGTCTCCATGTCTTCACTTGGAGGGAGTGGAACATTGAGATGGCACCTTTCGGGACCCCCCCCCCCAGACGCAAGTGGGCATGGACGCCTGATGGCCCAAGGCCAAGGTGGGGCCTTCACCAAGCTGTGCTTAGTGGCTGTGCCAACCCCAGGTCCCACTGCCCCAAACGCCCTGCACCAGCACTGCGTCTAAGAAAGCAAACAGACCCCAGCCAGGGCGCCCCCACCCCTTCACTCCCGCTGGCCAGCCACACACAACCTAAATCTCTCCATTACCCTAACTGGAATCCAGAGGTGCGAGGGCAGGCCGAGATGATTGCGGTTCATATCCAGCGGTCCTCCTGCAGATTTACGTTACGGTTGGCACAACCTGGCGGCGCGCTCCTCAGGCTGTGCCCCCAGGACCTCGGGGGACTGCGGAAAGCGCGCGGCGGGCGGCAGGTGGCAGGTGGCGCTGTCGCTCGCCGCGGGGCCCTCCAGCCGGCCCGCGGCCCGGCGCCCAGGGAGGTGGCAGCTCTCAGCAAGGGGGCGGGGATCCCCCCAGGGTCCCCCAGGCCCCGGCACTGACCCCAACACTGACCCCGGGCCGCCCGCCGGTTCGTTTCCCGCGCGCAGCACTTGCTCTCCTCGGGGGCGACTCTGCTGCCGTCTGTCCCCACCGCGGGGTCCCAGGCGTCCCCACGCCCGGACGCCCACGGAGAGCGACTGCGAGACTGTGAGGACCTGCCCCAGGACTGCTGGATCAGACGCCACGTTCTCTGGCTGAGGAAGCCCGCTGCACTGGAAGCCTGAGATTCTTTTTTTTTTTTTTTTTTGGCTACTGAGACGTCTTCCCTTTGCCAGTTTTGCCATCTATAGAATGAAGGTGACACCTTTCTTAGGCTCAATTAGTTAATGTCAGGAAAGCTCTCTGCAGATGAAAAGCGCTAAATTCTATTTATCAAATATTTAATTAGTCGCACTTGGAATGATTCATAATCATCCATTCAACTTACTGAATAACCAAGCAGAGAAGATGGCATCATCACAAATATAATTTTAAATACTTCATACTTTCATAGAAATACTTTCATAGATTTTGTACCTGTCAAGACTATGAGAGAACTTCTTTGCATTCCAATTCCTGCCTAATTTCCGAAGGCCCTAAGGAACACGGGGCCCTTCCCACTCAGCCCTTGGCTGTGCCCACGACCGCCCCCCCTACCCTGTCGCATGTGGCCTGGGGGTTAACTGGGCAGCAGCATCTGTGGCAGTCAGGCCACAGGGAGGACCTGGGGGCAGGGCCTCCCTCCCCAGCCCAGTGCAGCCACTCAGCCGTGGGGGGTCACATCATCTCTTCTGGGCTCAGTGTGGTTCCTGCAGCTCCTGTCTGTCACATGCCTGCCCCTTTCTATCCTGGCAGGGACTCAGTGGGGAGAAATTAGGCCATGTGGGAGACAGGGACACTATCAAATGAAAGGCACCCAACCGGCTCAGAGTGTAAGGTGATTCCTGGATATTTCCAGTTGCTTTGAAGCATGGTCCGCAATATGGCCCAGTTACCTTCAGATCAGGGCTCCAGCCCAACCAAGACCACAGGGTTAGACTCACACACACAAGCCTCCAAAAGCAAAATAGGTCTTTTCTCATTCATTCATTCATTCTGCAAATGTTTACTGAGCACCTGCCATGGTATGAACGCCATGCTAGATACACAGGCTCGACTGGCATGGACTGTCTTTGACTTTCTGGCAAAGTGTTGTTTTCAAAAGGTTAAAAACCAAACCACCATGCTGATGGATGCAGCTACATGTGTCAATCTGGGTCCTCCAGGAAGCAAGCACCAAGACAGAGCGAGACGCGCAAGACGCTGGTCTGTAACAGGTGCAGAGGGCACTGCACCTGGAGGCCGCAGGTGACCACACTCCTTGAGACAGGCTCTCGTGTGAAGGCTGCCATGCAGTGCACTTCCATGGCCACCACAGCACATGCCAATGACTTATTGAAATCATCATATGATTAATGATGGCACTAACAGGACAGTAACATTAGTTCAGAAGAGGCAACGAAAAAGACATGTATATATGCACAGATAGACACATATAGAGAAAAGGAGAGACCGGGACAAAGGAATAATGAAATAAAGTTTCAAAATTATGTTCAAAACTGGTTAACATCCTACAAGCTCATATAACTGTAATATGAGCTTTCTGACAGCAAGAAGTCATGTATATCTCTCATGGACAAAAATAATTTGCAGTGTATCCCTTTTCTACAAGCTAACATGGCACTTTAGAGTCTGGGTCCAGTCAACAGTGAACTATGAGCCAGGTAAGACAGTATTCCCTGGAGAGTCAGGCACTTGCAGGCAGGTTGCTGGATAACGCTCCTGTGTCAAACGGGCAGTCACCTGCACGCCTCACTTCAAGTTTTGGATAATTGACACTTCCGCTGGGGAGCTTCCATTCTAGTGGGACAGAGACTTAGGTAAATCACCAGTTGCAATAGCGTGTGGCAAATGCTGTGAGTGGAGTCAGGCCGTCAGAGGAGTGCTCAACTCCACTTGGGGTGTAGAGACACAAGGTGTCCCACAGGAAAGGCACTTGACCTAAACCACAGGGGCGATGGGGTGGACCAGGTGCAGGGAGAGAGGAGACGGGAAGAACGAGCCAGAGAAACCCACACGAAGGCTCTTGCCTCCCTCTCTAGAACTGCAAATAATTCCGAACAGCTGAGGGTGGGAGGGGACAGTCTGTGACCGGAACGACATTGAGACTGCTGAATAGTGAACTGCCTTGTCTGACACGCTAGGGGTTGGGATGTTTATACTGAGTGCCATGAAGAGCCACTGAAGGGTTTGAGATAAGAAAATACGAGGATCGCTGTTTTTGTGGTAAAGACCATTCAAGCTGAAGTGGAAAATGGATTGGAGAAGACCAAAGCTGGAGCCAGGTAGATGCGTCATGAGGCTGTGGTTGGCAGCTAGGTAGGGGGTGATGGTGGCCCCAACTGGTGTGGCAGCCTCCACCTCTTCGTGGAGCTGAGTGTGTTCGGCAGGGCAGGGGCTGTTGGCTGGTTTTGTTAGTTTGACCCCGGAGGGGTTTTATCCCTTGATTTGACCGTCATGCTGCCAAGTGGGAAGATCCTCAGCCCCGCATCCAAACCAGGAATGCAGGCCATGTGGGGACAAGTGGCCCAGGCCGGCCCCAAGCCCACCCCACGCATTCAGGACTGGTGGCCAAGGAACCCAGGAACAGGTGTCAGACTCATGAATTTCGAATTCTCACTACTCACTAGCTGTGTGCTTTGGGCAACTCACTTCACCTCTCTGTGTCTGGGGCTTCTTATCTGCAAAACAAAAGCAGTAATAATAGCAGCCCAGGGTGCCCAATTACATGAGGGAATGCAGGTGGGGTGCTCAGCACAGGTCTGGTACGTGGGAAACACTCTATAAATAAGTTATCATCAGGCAAGTGACTCATAGAGCTGGAAGCCTTAGAGAGAACCATGACTGAAAATGTTGATAGACTTTGATCATTTTATTAAGTATTTTTAAATATTTAATGACAGCACTAAAACCGCAGAGGGCTGGGCGGGATAGGCTGTGTTCATGGGAGTGTAAAAGGCTCCTCTGAAAAGCAATTGGGCACCATTTACCATGAACCTTTGAAATGCTGACATCACTTCCCCCAGTAATTTCACTTCTAGGGAATCTACATTATGGAACTTTGCAAAATCATAGAAAACTCTTTCCTCCCCAAATGTTAATCCCAGCATTTCTTATAATAGCAAAAAATTGGAATCAACCAACTAAGAAAATATTTAAGAAAAGTTTGGCATGATATGCAACAAAATGTGTGTGGTGATCAAAAGCATATTTACAAAGATCTTTTTATTACTAGAGAAAATGCTTGTAATGTTAAGTGAGAAAAGTAGGCTGCAAAAAATTTCTACAAAATCATTTGAACAAAATCATTTGAAAAGTACGTGCATAAAGAAGATTGCAGACTATACCAAAGTGTTGCTGTTGGGTTCTCTTTGGGTGATGAGATAATGAACAGTTTTTATTTTCCTTGCCTTGTATTATTTCTACAGTTTCTAAAATGAGAACATACTACTTTTCTAATCAGAAAGGAAAAGCGTGCTATTTTAAAAGCTGTTTGCTAATTGGTAGGTTCCTATTGCCGAGCTCGTCCATGGGATGTGGTGGGCGTAGCTGGGATGGTGATCTGCATCTCATCCCTGAGCCTGTTGGTTGACCTCTCCGGACCTCATGGCCTCACCTGTGAAACAGGGACACAGTATTCACCTGTCTGAAGGCAGTTGGCCAGGTGAGGTGCTATTTGAAAGGCTTTTCCAGGCCTGACATCTTCGAGTCTCCCTTGCCAGGCTACTCTTCTCCCAGTCTGGGCAGGCATGACCGGGGCAGGCCGGCAGGGGACACAGGGCAGAAGGAGGCTGTGCTTTTCCACTTCCTGGCACTGAGCAGGTGACGACAGGAGACTGATTCAGACACCACAGCTGCCCAGAGCCCTACCAGGCCTGCTGGAGCCAACGCTCTCAGCAGGAGTTGTAGAAAGAGAAGGGGCTGGAACTGTCTTTTCTTCTCCTTGGGCTGTCACCCTGCCAGCATTGTTCGGCACGGGGCTGTTTGACACTGGCCCTCAAAGCTCCTTGGGCAGAGGGCACATCTGCCACTCTCTCCCTCCACAGCGTGGATGGCCCCCACCCTTCCCCCCTTCGCGCGCTGTGAGCCAGAGGAAGACCGCGTTTTCTGCTGGGAAAGCTCAGGCTGGGAACCCAGGAGCTGGAATGGAAAGGCAGAATCCACTTTGAACCCAGGGAGACAGACAGGCTGTCACGTGGCAGGCGTGGGGCTGGGAACAAACAGGTGCAGGCACCCGATGATGGTCTTCTACCTGGAAGTAGCAGCACACAAGCAACCTTCAGTCATGGGGTCCCGGATGGGCTGACCTTGAGGAGTGTCTTGGCAAGCTGCATGTCAGAAAAGACTGTCCAGCCTCTACCCGAGGCCAGCCAAGAGTGCCACTGAGGTGGCCACAGGAGCCACCTGCGCTTTCCAGCCACCTTCAGGGAGGCAGGCTGAGCAGCCGTGTGTGGAACCAGCTGTCCTGGGCAGGTCCACGCCCCACCTTTGCTGGCCCTGTGGCTCTGGGAAAATCAGCGATCGTGTTAAGGGCTAGTTCTCTCTTTATGAAATGAGAGTCCAGTGGCACCTACCGCACAGGGTACTGTGCAGATTAAATGAGAAAATGCAGGGACAGCTCTTACCCCAGTGCCAGGTGCATCGCAAGAGCTCAAGGCGCTGCTAACTATGACTGTTCCAAAGCTCTGCATGGGCCCGGCGCTCCTGTGGGCTATGAGGGGCATACAGAAGGTTAAACCGCACCCCTGCCTTTGGTGAGGCAGGACTAGCCCCAGGAAACAGTTAAACAGCTAAGCAGTGGGAGAGGAAATGCAAAAGCAACCAGGAGGCAGCACTGCTCGCGATATGCAGCTGCTGGAAGCAGCCCAAGTGCCCACAATCCTGTGATGACTAAGCAAGCCCTGAGCCACTCGCAGGACTGACCACGGCAGCGCCCGTGGTCGTGGGCACGCTGGAGTCCATACATGGAGATGCGCCGCGGCAATAACCGTGTCTAGAAGATCACGGAATGCCGTATGCACACTGTTTGTGAGATGTGGAAATCTATGGAAAGCCCCCACAGAGGTCAAAGAAGAACTTGGCGGGTCGCAAGTCGTTTGAAGCTGAATGCTCACCTGGCCTATTGTCCTCCCCTGACAAGCTGCTTGAGCGTCTGTAACACAGAGTTACAGGGGTTCCGAGAAGGGAGGGCTTGTGGGTCGAGGGCCGGGGCTCCGCAGACATGACGGTGGTGCATCTGCGGATTGAATAAAGGGCGCAGAGCTGTGGGCTGCTGCCCGCGCCTCCGGCTGCCCACACCGTGAGCCAAGCCCTGGGCACTTCTGGGCTGCGGCTGCTGTTTGGGTCTGGTCGGCCCGTTGCAACCAGCTCTCGGGTCTGGCTTCTGCCCCTGATGTGAGTCTGGAAGCATCGAGAAAGGACACAGATGGGGCGCCAACACCGCGGGTGTGAATCCTGCCTCTGCCTCTTCCTGTCTCTGTGACCTTGAGCAAGTGTTCAAACCTCTAGGAGCCTGAGGGCTGGTCACGCCTCCCTCCGGGGCTGGAGCCTTAGCAGACGTTGGGCGCCAGCAGGAGCTCACCGAGCACGAGCGTCACTCCTACGCCGCCAACGAGCCTGGGTCGGGAGATCCCACTTCGGCGAGGCCACCGTTCACCAGAGACACAGGCGTGGCGTGAACACGGCCTCCTCTCATGCACACCCTCTCCTCTGAGCCGCCGGGACTGGGGCGCCGGGCCCGGCCAGTGGTGCGAGACACTCGGTGCATAGTAAGAACTATATATTTGGCCTTTTACCCTGTTCCTGCCACAAAACTCCTAACGTGCTTATAACGTCCTGTGTTATGGTGGAGGTAAGAGGCGAGTTTTGTTCCAAGAGGCACCTCTCCGAGGGCCCCTCAATAGCTTCAGGATGGGGAGCTGGTCCCTGGAAAGACCAAAGCCTGATTAGGAACCTGGCACTTTCAGCACCCCCTAAACTCTAGGGAGAGGAGCAGGGCCGGAGACTGCGTTAATAGCCCGTCTCGTCGATGTACCAAAACCTCCGTACCAGCTCCTAAGTGATGGGGTTGGAGAGTTGGTGAACCCCAACTCCACGGGGACAGAAGCTCCTGTGCTTGGGGCCCTTAGGAACCTCGACCTGTGTCCCTCTTTATCTGGCATTATGGGGACACCCAGTTTCTAACCAGTTGTGCAGAAGCACAAGAGGCCCAGACTTGCAACCACCATCTGCCATGGTGTGCCCTGGGCGTCAGTGCCAACTCCAGGCAACTAATGTCAGAATCGAATCAAGTCCTCAAACACCCAGCTGCCATCCAGAGACTCAGCAAGTGGGTGTTAGTGTTGGAAAACACCCCACGCCTAAGCTTTCCAAGTGACCAGACCCCTTAGGAAGCAAGGAAGGCTTCAAAGCGACTCTCGTTAGCAGCGGCCCCTGGCCAAGGAGTGATCAGGGCAGGGTCCTCAGAGAACCTTCCGGGAGCCAGGCTCATCTTCCCTCGAAGCCAGGCCATTCAGGCACTTAGGCAGTCCTACTGAGTGACAGTGCTTCTATACACTTTTTCCTAATATTTTAATTTCTAATCTATCAGTGTGGCTGGTTTACTGAAAGAGCCTAGACTGTCTACAGGTGATGCTATTATGGTTTTCAAAGGGAAAATTATTACAGTCAGCCCTCGGTACCTGTGGTTTCCACATCCTCGGATTCGACCAACCACGGTTTGAAAATGTTCAAGGGGAAAAAATGGATGTTTGCATCTATAGTGAACACGTACAGACTTTTTTTTCTTGTCTTTATTCCCTAAAAAATACAGTATAACAACTATTCACACAGCACGTACGTTGTATTAGGTATCACAAATATTCTAGAGCTGGTTTAAAGCCGACGGCAGGAAGTGCAGAGGTCGTATGCAAATACTAGAACGCTTTGTAACAGGGACTTAAGCATCATGGAATTTGGTCTCCACTGGAGGTGCTTGGTGGATACTGAGGGGAGACTGCACTTTTAATCCTATTTCAAACATAATCTGTATTTTATTTTGTGAGACAGAGTCTTGCTCTGTTGCCTGGCTATAATGCAGTGGCATGATCACAGCTTCCTGCAGCCTCAAACTCCTGCCTCAGCCTCCCGAGTAGCTGGGACTACAGGTACTACCACGCCCAGCTAGTTTTTTCATTTTTTGTATAGACAGGGTCTTGCTCTTGCTCAGGCTGGTCTCGAACACTTGGCCTGAAGAGATGCTCCCGCCTCAGCCTCCCACAGTGTTAGGATTACAGGCATGAGCCACCGCGCCCGGCCAAACACCATCTTTAAAGAGAAATTCTAGTTCCTTCTTGTTCTCATGCTGGTGGGCTCTGGAGCCTCTCTTGTTGCCTGTCACACTGAACGGCCACCCCAGCATCTGGCAGAATGATTCAGAAAAGGGGACTGTGAGGGAAAGTAAATGTCCACAGAGACGTGCAAGCCCAGCACTACCTCGTCTTCTCTGATCTCTGTTCCCTCCTAGCCCTGCACCAAGGCCATCCCCTGTTTCGCTTCTCAATGGTCTCAAAGACACTGGAGGCCAAACCGTCCAGGAGTGAACCACGGGCCCTTCCCAGTGCTCATGGCCAGCCCCGAGTGACCCTTCTGAGGTCCCCGTTCCGTGCATGGCAGCGGCCTCCAGCCTGGAAATCAGCCAAGCAAGAGACCTGAGGACCACCCTTGTCACCACCTCCATCCTCACTGCCCAAGCCAAGGCGTCCCCAGGCACCGACTGATTTATCCAGTCGCTGGGCCACGGCCCACTGCACCCTCCGTCCCGGCTGCCTTCGTCTCTTGCCAGGACAGCAGTGGGGGTCAGGTTCTCCTCCCGTCGATGCGGTCAGCGTGCCAACGCCATCCGACCCTGCACCTCCACGTAAAGCCGCGCAGGGCTCCCAGCGCTCTGTAATGACAGCCCGTGCTCCCGCGCCCGCAAGGCCGTGCACACTTTGTTCTCGGTGCCGGGCCACACTGCTGTCAGCCAGTTCCTCCCGTGCCCCAGTGGCCGTCCGCACAGGGCTTGGCGTGTGCAGTCCCTTCCACCGGGAGTGGTCGGATGCCACCGCGACCGCCCCTTCGTCTAGCTGACTGGCCCTGCCCAGCCTGGGGGGCTGTGCTCACACTTCATTTCATGAAAGACATTCGCTGACTGCACAGTCCAGGCAGTTCCTCTACAACAAATTCTCCTCCAGCCTATTCTTTCCCTCCTCGGAACAGGCATCCCAGTGGGCACCATTCCGTGTTATTAATGTGACCGTTGGTCTGAGTTCTACTCACCGTTGTGACCCAGTGCCCAACACAGTGCACTCTAAAAAAGACTGATCTGATGGATGGATGGATGGATGGATGAATGAGTGTGTTAACATATTGGGGCTTTGACTCATCCCCTGATATCCTGAGATTTATGATATCACAGAATAACTCAAGACTGCAGGTTCCAGATAGCCACAGGGACAGGTTAAAAGAGGAAGGGCATATTGCAAAGCTAGGAATAAGGAATGAGAGCCATCGTGCCGACATATGGGTATTCAGAGTCAGTCCCAGGTCACAGATTGAAAGAGGAGTCAGGTCCAAAGGCTTGGAGTCCAAAGGCTTTGATAATCAATTCAATTCTATTTGGATATTAAACCTCTCATTTCAGGGTTCATTCCACCCTCACATGCACAGGCACATGGATGGACTATGGCTGACACACATGCACAAGCATGGACAGGCTGTGGCTGGCACACACACACGCGTGGTGGATGTGGCTGGCAAACAAGGTTGTGTTACTGGGGCTACCTTGATGAGGACAGTCCCCACCCTACTCAGGGCTTCCGTCCAGTGCTGGGTCACCTGGACCCTCCAACCAAGATGGACATAGATCACCCACTCCGGCTCCTTTCTCTTCAGTTTTTCATGCTCGAATCCCACTCCAAGCGGTGGGGACATAGTGAGTGTTGGGTTCACACTTTGTCTTGCATAGATGGAAATTTAACAAATGCTACCAGTATTCAAAGCTATTTTATCGCTTGTCCAAGTTGATCATTTTCTCTTTAATTTTTGGTGAATTCCAAAACTCATCCAATACACTTCTCACAACTTCTTTCCAAGGTGTGATCATCATAAACAATGTTCTTTAGAACATTCCCTGTGTAGCTGACCCTGGTTTTCCTTCCCCTGCATTTACCTAAGATACCTGATCATAAATAGAACTGCCAAGAAGTCTCCTTCCTATTCCCTTGTGACTGTAGAACCGTATAGTATAATAGGGTGTAAAATAGTATAATATATCATATAGGCCAGGTGTCTTGGCTCATGCTCATAATAGCAGCACTTTGGGAGGCTGAGGCAGGAGGATGGTTTGAGACCAGCCTGGACAACAGAGTGAGATCCCATCTCTAAAAAAAATAAATAAATTAGCCAGGTGTGGTTGTGCAACTATAGTCCTAGCTACTTCAGAGGCTGACCTGGGAGGATGGCTTGAGCCCAGGAGTACAAGGCTGCAGTGAGCTGTGATTGTGCCACTGTACTTCAGCATGGGTGACAGAGAGAGACCCTGTTTCTCAAAAAAAAAGAAAGTATATGTACATATCATATAAATTCTTATAGTCTTTATAAGAATTCTGCTAACTTTACTGACTAATGTTCTTCAATAATCACATTGTTTCTTTTCCTCTGATAATAGACATAATGTGTGTGTGGTATAGTATATTCAGAAAAACACAAAGAAGAAAAATTGAAAATCATGCTCTATCTCACCCTACAGACATGGTCATTGTTAGTGTTTCGGCGATTCTTTTTCCCCAAACATATGTAATATATTCTCTTTGTGTATAATTGAGGATCATATGTTACATTTTACTTTTTAACTGGCTTTTTGCATCAAACAATAGAGCCAGAACAAGTCCCATGGCATGATTTTTAGGGCTGTGTGTCATTACATTTCCCAACGTCCCAAAACGTACACAAGCAACCTGTCTGTGCTGGACCTTTGCTTCCTGTATGGCTTTCGTTAGTGCACGCGGTGCTGTGCTCAGCACCTGCCCACTAATTTTCTTTCATCAGATAAATTCCTAAAAGTGAATGGCTGGATCAAGTGATAGGAGTTTTGCTTCTTACTGCCATGTCGTCTTTTCCAAGTTTTACAAGCAGCACACACTTACCCTCAGTGAGTGGGGTTTCTTCTCTCTTGGTTCTTTAATTTTAAATGCAATGGAACATGTTCACTGTAACAAAATCCATCTTCCGAATTCATCACCATCCTGCAGAGGCCCCAGGCACACAAAAGACAGCACTTCTGAAATGACCAAAGACATAAATGGACACATCTCGAGGCAAACTGACTGTCAACATAGGTTTTGCAAATGAAATGATAGAAGAAAACTATTTTTTGCTCACATATTATGGATGAAAATGTTGACAGTGGCCCTGCCCATATATTTACAATAACCTATTAGTGAGTGACAATGTCCCAGCACTTATCACTCTTTCCCCTCAGTTTCTGGTGGCATAGACTTCATATGACAGAGGGTCACATTTTCAAATCTTACTGCAAGATTTGCTCTCCCACTGTCTTATGTCCCTGAGTCCTCAGTTAAGGTCCTGCAGACTTGTAGCTTTCTATGGCTTTCATGAGCTGGGCAGAAAGGCGGCCAACACAAGACCTTTGGGACAGCGAGGCGGACAGTTTGCCATCCACCAGGGGAAAGGGTGTGTCCACCGCCTCCATAACTCTGACTCAGGGTTGGGAACCAGTCATGGTATTTGGATGCAGGAAAATACCGATGAGTCATCCTCCTCTGGAAGGCGAGGCAAGATCATGGCACTCTCTTAAGGTGCCTCATTTAAAATTCACCAAAAGTCCCCAGTGTCTCAAGCAGTTCCTTCCGTCTGAAAAGTTGTATAAGATTTGTCATATTTGGCCATTCACATTTGGCTGTCGCATGTTCCAGCTCTAGAATTTAATCATCATACTGAACAACTAATTTCTAAATGGGGCTTGTGATCAAGACTGTTTTATAGGACAATTAATTGCTTGAAGTTTGCAGCCAGAAAATACATGACAGCCTAGATTTTATGGTTCATTCTAGATAATGGTGACACATGACTGAGAAATGCATCTGCTTCCTAACTCCAAAAACTGGATGCTGTTTATAATTATGTAGCTAGAGCAGTAATGCTTTATCTTAAGAACTGCTGTCCCCACGGAAAGTCATTATTCAGTGCATAGTTGATAAATTTGGCATCACTCACTGGCACAAGAGAAATTGATGTGGCCCATTTTATTTATGGAGGAACGGGCAATATGTTATCTTCTTATTGGACTATGCTTTTCCTACCAGGTTTTTGCTGCCAGAAGGATTATGTTGCCTCCTATACTTGACTCAGAGAATTTTGACAATGCCATCAGTCTTAAAGACTTTAATGCCCAGGGCATAGGAATGACCCTTTTTGGTCCCAGAATGATTTTTAGAGGAGAAGCTTGGAAAGACATTCTCTTCAGAGACAATTTAATCTCTTCCTTCCCAAATGGAAAAACAAAGAGGGAATGACAAATGACCACGCATAACTTTGTTCTCCAGAGCTGCCCCGGTCACAGTGGGCAAGGCATGACGCTCTCACCTGCAGCCAGAGCGCAGAAAGATGATGGCTACCTGTGGCGTGGGGATGACGTGTGGCTGAGGCTGGGCCTTGTGTCCTTGTGGACAAGTGTCCTGGAGGGAACTTCACAGACACTCCCTGGAGATTAAAACCTTTCTCAATGGAGGGCATGGCATCCCTGAGGGACAGAGTCCCGTTGTGGACATCCCACTCCCGGAGGCTCTCAGCCCGCCCCATTGGGGTGTAAGCTCCGACGCCTGTCCACTGTGCTGCTGGCACTAGAAAGAAAGTGTCCCCAGGCCCTGATTGCATGGATTCCATTTGCCACCTCCTCCTCCTTTGCCACCTCCTTGTGCACTGTGTCCTGGCAAACAGCTCAGGGGCTAAATGTCCCTTGAAAATGGTGGTCAAGCTGGTCACAGGCTGTGAGTTCCCCTTAACTCACAAGGTCTCAGGCACCTCTGGGGCCACTGGGGCTCTTCCCAACTTCTGGGCCTTTCCAAGCACTAGATTCTGGTGATTTGGCTTCCAGACCACACACAGCCTCACCTTCCTCAGGCCCTCTCCATTCCGCGAGGTAACTCACGTTTCGTTCATCTGCAGGCGTTTGCTGGGTCTCAAAGTCACGCCCAACACCGTGCTATCGGGCGGAGATGGCACAAGCGGGGTCGCAGAAGCCCAGAAGCCCTCGCTCTGCCCCAGCCTGGGTGGGTGGCCTTGGACTGCTCCCTCCATGGCCCGAGCCCATCTTCTCCTCTAAAGCAGGGACCACGCTAGTGCCCGTGTTGCTGAGCTTCTCTGAGGGTCCGACGAGGTCACCATCAGAACCCTTCATTCTGTGCCGGCTGCTATCGTCCACCGGCGGCTTCACAGCGGAGAAGCGCTGCTGCGGGTTCAGTGTTAAGAGCGGGAGTCTAATAAACAGCATCACTGCGCCCAGTGTCCGCGGTTTCCATCTGATTTCACGCATTTTGGCATTTTGTGTTAGCTGAGTTTTCGCAGCCTTCCTTCCTCTTTGCACAGGGGAGACTAGGTGGGGGCAGGGCAGGCTGTCACTGCTGATGTCTGGGGCTGCACAGGCTTTGTTGTGGACTGTCCTGTGCATTGCAGGGTGTTTTGCAGTATCCCCAGCCTTTGAGGGCAGTGGCCACTGTCCCAATTGTGACAACCAAAAACGCTTATAATCTCTTCGGTCCAGAGGTGGTGGAGGTTGCAGACTGTTCTGCAACTGGGGACCTGGGTGGGTCATTTGCTCAAGGGCTAAGGAAGAGGAGGGAGGCCAGGACCAGATCCCACCTGCAGGTAGCTTTCTCCCCCCACCACTGCACCTCTCCACAGAGGGTTTATTACAGAGGCCGAGAGGCAAAAATGCTGTCGAGCTCTGGCTCATACGTGAAGGCCGTAGACGCTCAGAAAAGAGGCGTTTGAGAAGAGGTTGAGGCTGGACAAGACAGCTGAACAGAGGAGCTGGGATGGGCCGGGGCCTGCAGGCTGAAGGGAAGATCCCCTGGGTGGGGGGACGGCACGTGAGGTGTTGCCGCTGGCTGAGGGAACAAGGTGCAAAGGGCCCAAAGGGGGGCTTAGGTGGTGCAACAAGGACAGTGGGGTCCACTGTGAAGGGGGCACAAGGGGCATGGGTCAGAGGATACCTCAGGGAGGCGTCAGATGAACTTGGACCTGATGTAGGACAAAGCCAGGCACGAGGGCTGGGCAGGCCCGTCCTGCCAGGGGCTGTAGGCAGCGTGGGCAGCCTGCTGAGAGTCATCCGGAACAGCAAGGTCTCCTGTGGCCTGAAGGAGGGGCCTTCCCTGGCTCCCACCGGTGGCTCTGACCAGCAGCTGGGAGGAGGAAGGTGCTGCGTAGGCTCTGCGAGGATTAAGAGCACAGGGACAGCTTGCGTGCCCAGCCTGCCCGGGCTCTCTGCCTCTCGCCCTGCTCAGAGCTCAGAGCTGCAGCCGTCGACCCCACTGAGCCCTGCCAGTCCCCAGAGAAGCTGTTGATCTTCCCGCCAGCCTCCCAAAAACCGCAAGCAAAAGCGCCCCGTGCCAGGCCTCCTCCTGGCTCTGCAGACACGCAGAGGCATTGGCTGTAACCACCATCTGGGAGGCAGGTGGCAAATGCTCATGGCGCTCACGCGCCTACCGCTCCGGAAACACGGCCTGGAGACGCCATGATAGAAACCTGCCATGATAGAAACCTGCCACGCGCCGGCCGTCGCCTGTCCTATTCTCCATGGTCTGGCTGGGGTCTGCCTGTGGAACCGTCCCCACAGCATGTGTTCGGGGTGATGTCCTCAGCATTGCCCACTTGGGCATCCCGGTGGGCTGGGAGCAGACAGATGTCTGTGTGTGAGGTCCCAGGTTGGGCCACTTGTGAAGAAGTCGGTGGGGGCCCAGTAGGCTGTAAGAGAACATGCCCTTTTTGTTTTCCAATATCGCAATAGACCAGATCTTTCTCCCACCCGGCTGCAAGCCACTCACTGCGCCATGTATACATTTCTCCGGAACTGCTTACAGTTGCTGGTGCCTGCTGTGGCTCCACGCTGCCTCTCCGGAGGGAAAGAAACAAACACAGAAAATCAACCTGAAAGGACACTGCACGTTGGAGCCTCGTGGGGCTGCGCTCCTTGCAAAGCAGAGGCTGCTCTTTGCTGAGGACACCTCCGAGCTGCGCACGAGGCAGAGGAGGAAGGGCACAGACCCAGCAGCTGGCAGCGTGGGTCGCTGAACTTAGGAAGGCAGAAGTTACCGAGTTATGTAGGACTAGCTGGACAGATTCTGTTTTTATTTTCCATCATCAGTTATTTTAGAGTGCTAAGCAGAAATGTCTGCTAAGCTTCCGAGTTTGCATCTCCCATAGGTGCAGATGCCCGGCTGGCTTGTGACTCCGGGGGCCGTGGGGGGAGGCCACCAGCAGAGGGGCCAGGGCCGGCCCGGCAGCCAGGGCTGGAAAGAAAGGCTGCAGGGCGCGGTCGGTCAGAAAGCTGCTTGGCTTGGTCCCCGTGTGCAGAACTGACGGAGCCTTATGTCCACGATGAAGTCACATCCGGTGGAAAGTGCCTGGCAACACACAGAGATTACGAAACCAGAGGAAGGAGAGTGCAGGCTGGGAAGTCTGCTTTCCCTTACAGCCGGCTTCCGAGCCGGTGCCGAGGCCCACGGAGACCACGCTGGCCTTTGCAAGCCCCGCCTGGGCCTTGTCTTCGAGTCAGGTTGCCCGCAGTGACACTGGGATGAAATTGCATGCTGAGGAAGGGAGGGTGAGCAGCCCAGGAGCGGCCAGCTGGCAGCGGGCAGTGCCCTCTCTGACGTCGCCGGCCTGTGGACGCCGTGGGGGACGAGGGGCTGGAGCCATTGGCACACAGACGGGGCCCGCGAAGGCGAGGCCGAGATCTTCCCCAGGGAGCAGAGCCTTCTGAAGGCTGAGGGCCCATGAGATGTGACAGCTTAAGCAGATTAAATGTGACTGCAGCACGGTACTTGCATTATCCCGCCCCAGCAGGCAGCCCTGGGGACTAGTGACAGCACTGGAGAGAAAGAGGACAGGAACACGCTGTGACAGAGGCCCATTTAGGAAGGTGTCTGCCCTCCGCTTATCAAACAGAAAGCAGCCCCTTATCACTCCAAACTCCAGACAAGGAGGCCCTGCCTCCCAGCCCAAGGGAGCCTTGCAGGTGTTCGCACACCTGTGAGGACGATGGGGGCGGCTCCTGCTGGGGAATCAGGTGATTCCTTCGTACAGATCAAGGCTTTTCGTTCCCTCCCCCAGAGCAGGCTGGGGCCTGCGCCCTCCTCCGTGGGTCTGGGGAGCACAGTGAGCAGAAATGCCCCCGATGGCCACGGCAGGCTTGATGTCAGTGACAGACCGCACAGGGCAGGACCCTGGCCTTCATCCCGCTGCCTGTCCATGCCCGGCCCCAGCCGCTCTGGCCGGGCAGGAAGGAACTCTGCCCAGCAGCCTGCGCGCACGGAGCTGCTGGGTCTGGCTTGGCCAGGCAGCCTGGAGCCACAGGGAGCACACAGTGGCTGCCGTGCCCACCCCAACGTCCCACCCACAGCTGGGCCTGTTCTGCCAAAGTGACACCGTGTAGATAAAGCTCACTTATTCTCCAGACATAAACATGATCGGTGGCCCGTGAGAAACCAGCGCAGGCTGATGATCAGGCAGCGGCTTCATCAGAGATTCAGTTCCCCGTCTCCTTTCCGTTCACAGTCAGCAGGGCTCAGGTTCACGCTGTCCCTGCAGCGCGCCAACCCTGGAGGTGGGGTGCGGGCCTGTAGCCTACTTCACAGGCACCAGGGCGTGGTGGGTGTGGCCACCCTCCCGTCCCCCTGGGCGTCCCCGTCCGCATGCAGAGGCACAGCTTCCCTGCAGGCCGGAGCAGGCCTGTGTCTCTGGCGACGCCTGCCCGCCGCCCGCAGGCCTGCATAGCTGCCCTCCCCAACTGCTCCTCCACCCTGCCCGCCGTCCGGGCTTCGTGAGTCTGTGCCGCCCAGGGCGCCCGTGGGCAGACGAAGGCAGATCTAGAGGAAGGAGTGCTCGCGCCTGACTTCCTTTCCTTATTAACTTTTTTTTAGATGGCTTCACCATTTGCTTTCCGGGCTGCCCAGGGCCTGATTGTAAAGGTCAAACACGGGCAGCAGACGCTTCTTTCTCCTCTCTCCTCTCTTTCCCCTCCCTGTCGGCACTGCAGGGCTCTTGTCCTAGAGGAAAAGGCCCATAAAGGCTGGCACCCTCCCTGCGGAGGGTAAGGTGATCCCTCCTCCTCACCCCAGCACGCAGCGGAAGGCGGGGACCCCACCTCGGGCCTCTCCTCCAGACAGCTGCTCTCCCTCTCGCTCTCTCACACGGCACTGAAACCCCAAGAGCCCGGGCAGACGTCTAGCAAAGGCCCTGTTCACAGTGACAGAACCACTCCTCCCAGCCTTCCTACCCCACAAGGCCGTTCCGTGGCCCCCGCTGTGGACTCTCAGATCCCGCCCTGGGTGCTAGGGAGCTGTTCGCCGTGTCCGACTTGCGGGCACGTCTGAGCAGCACTGGCAAGCGGCGGCGTGTTGCTCACCAGCGCTCGGCTGACCCGTGTGCGCCTGGCGGGCAGCGTTGGCCGGGATGTCGTGTGAGACACAGAGACCTTTCCTGGGCCTGGTGGCTGCGCTCACTAAGCCATGAGCTGTGCCCGGCACTGGCTTCGGGGTGTTCAGCTTTCACTGTTACCCGCCTGGGGCCCGTGAGCCAGGGTTACAGACGTGGAAACAGCTTGATCGGTGGGGGGAGGGATTTGCGTTGACCTTGCTGTTGCTTAGTTTCCTTTCATAGCCTCTCTATCAGGGGGTTCCCGGGGTGAGCTCCCTGCAGCTCTCTGAAGAGGGGCAGGAGAAACATCAGGCCAAAGAAGGGAGGGCAAGAAGCTGGCCTGTTTGGTTCTGGCCTCTCCTGACACGCTGCGCCCCAGCCCACCCACCGCCCATGCGCTCACTGCCTCTCTCTCCTCTGCCGTGGCCCATGCTGGGCCAGTGGAAGGGGGTGTTCACTCTCCTGGGACCCCTGTCCCCCTGCTGGGCGATTGGGATGTCCCTTCTCCAGGCTGGGATCTCCATGCTTATGTCATCAGCTCAAGGAGAGTCAATGTTATTCAGGGCTTTGTCTTCCCAAGCCTAGAGGAGAAGGTGCTGTGTCAGACGGGAACACAAGTCTTGGCACCCGGCAGCAGCACTAAGCCAGCGGGCCGTTCCAATTGTGCTTTCCTTTCTCTCTGAGCTCCTAAGTTCACTGCACAACGCAAACGGAGAGGCATTCTGCCGCTGCTCTATGACCACACACGTTCCCTGCTTCCTTAAAAGGCAGAAAGGAGAGGTAGAAAATTGCAAAATTTAGTGCTTTGAGTTCAGGAACTCCTAGCTCCCGGAAACACTGGGTTAATATGGGGTCCACTTATCAATTCCAGCTGTTTGAGTAGCTACGCAGTTCACGCTCCACACTCCAGCTGGGGGCTGTGTAATGCGTTGGAACAGACAAAAAGGATAATGTCTTGAGCCATTTAACTTTTATTCCTGCTTTCCAATGGGCCTACGCTAAAATTTCAACTCCTTGCCCCAGCTTGGATGAGCTAGTATAAAGTTACTTTCCAAAGAAGCCAGGGAACATTTCGTGTAAAGAAGGTGTGGGGCAGATGCCCTTGCCTTGCACTTGCAGAGAACAAGCTTCCTCTGAGGCAGGGCCTGCCCATGCCAGGCTCTGCTGAATGAGCCCCAGCTGTCCAGGCCGGCCACTGCTGCCTCCCTCCAAATGCCCAGGGCAGCGTGGAAACAGGCGTGGGAGACAGGTAGGTCCTTGCCACATGCAGAAATCTACTGTGCGCCAGCCAAGTCTGGAGAGCCTCAGGGACCCTCAAAACTAAGGCAGCATTAGCGCATTTTTGGATGTTTTGTGTTTGCAATGGGTAAAGCAAACACCAAGTCCAAAGGGAAGAGACCATGAAGCCATTAGAATGTGCTTGAGAACTGACTAGGCTCTGGGCTTCCAGGAGGTAGTTCACGTCATTAAGTTGGCCAGAACTTGCACCGATTATGTCCAGGACCCACTGGTGGGAAATCAGCAGTAACAATGGGACCAAGTAACTACGGGGTAACCCTGCTCCCCAGACACTTTGTTTCCGCCCCTTTCCAGAGTCTGTCTTGAAATGCTTCCTGCAGATGCTCTGAGCCCCTTTGCATCTTCCCACTGAATTCCTGTCCTTTATGAACTAACCAGAGTTCGTTTCTGCCCTTGAAGTCCAGATCCCTAACTGCTACAGAAATTGGACAGTCTATGAAATGCGACACATGTTCTAAAAGACTTTAGGGCACGTAGCAACTGCCCATCCAGGAGTGAGCAGTGAAGGTGCTATGTTGTTGGCTGTAGCATTTATAGGCACCTTCAGTCTCCAGGGCTGGGTTCAAATCAGGCTAAAGTTTGGATGACACAAGTGTTAGTGTCCTTTGATGGCACAAACACAGCTGAGGGTACCTGTCTTCGAGTGCCATAGGCTCCAGTGGGTGGAGAAGACACAGGGGTATGAAACTGGGTTTAGATTTAGGAATACAGTTACAGTACTCGGGACTGTTTCTTGATGTGTATTTTTATCTAGAAGGCATCTACAGTGCATCAACTCTCAGGTTCTCAGATATAGAAGGAACAAGAATTTGTTTACTCAGGAAATAATTTACCGTACCCAGCTGTATTCCATGCATCTCATGAACTGTCTTAAATGCTTTCTAGCAGGTGAGTGTGCAGAAGATTGTGCCAGGCTCCATGAAGTTGGGGGGCTGAGGCAGAGGCCAGCAAGAGGAGAGGACGTGTCTCATGGAAAGTCACGACACACCCCCAGTGTGAGGCTCTGAGAGAAAAACGCCACATGGGCAGTGCTCTAGCCGGAAACTCACACGCTGACACTCGAGCCCTCAAGGCGGTGCCATGAGGGGTGGAGCCTTCGGGCCGTGGTCAGACCAGGAGAGCGGCCCATGAACGGAGTGAGTGCCCACTGAGGGCTATGCCACAGCATGGATGCAGAAAAACAAAAGAATTCTGAAGTGACGGCAAGTTCCTGCACGCCGGGGAGCCACACAGAGCCCAGGGTCTGAGGGACGCCGAGGCCACGATAGTCCTCACATCACAACAACTCTGTGCCCCTTCCGCGCGTGGTCCGAGCAGACCCAGGGAGCAGCGGGAGGAAGGAGTCTGCTGCCCTGCGCCCGCCGGCTCTGTGTCAGGCAGGCGTGGGGCCCGAGCCCCAGGAGGTGCAAGGTATCCTTGCTGGTCACTGATGAATGTCACCAAGGGAGCCAGAGCCAGGAACATGCCGGCGGTGAGCCAGAGAAGGACGCGGGCACCGCAGCTGCCGCGACCTGACCGGCCCCTGCGGCGTCCCTCCCTCTTTCCTAAGAGGCCCCACGCGAGGGAGCGCCAGCCCCAGCCGCCACTCATGCACAGGGTCCTCACGGGACCGGCCCCTGGCGTGAGGACCGGAACTTCCTCTAGTACTTGGCCTTCAAAAGCTCCAGTGGCGGCTTCGGGTTACATGTGACTCATATGTTGAGACATCTGAAACACTTTTTTTCGGTGACGTCTTCTTCTTTGTGATTAGAGGTGAGGAGACTTTCGTTCCCTGTGCGGTGTGCCGTCCTTCCGCGCCGTCAGCGAGGTTTCCATGCGCCTCGTGCCAACGCAGGCCTCTCCGGCCTGGCGCCTCCTGCTCACCGCGGAGGGCGGGCCTGCCGGGCTCGGCGCCCAGACCGCGACCGGGCGAGGGAAGGGCTGCGCTCTGGCCCTGCTCAGACTCCACCGTCCCAGCTAGGACGCTTGCCCGGAAGTTCCCAAAGGCTCACAGGAGGCTTTATTTTGTTTTTTAAAAATTACCAAGGAAAAGAAAAATAAATCAGCTTGAGTGAAAGCAGAAACCCCTGCGCCCTGACACACTCGCAAACCAAACCCCACGGCGCGGCAGCCACATGCCCGCCCGGGGCTGCCAAGACACAGGCCTGGGTGGCCGGCCTGTCGGGCATCTGCCTGCCACCTGCTTAAGCCTCACGCCTGTGCCTCACCGAGCAGACTTTCCCAGGAATTAAAGTCTTGAAAGTAAATATACAGCTCCCAAAGGGCCACTTTCAAATTGACTAGTCAGAGTGTCACACAACTACTGGCTTTCGGCAAGCGGGGCCGAGGCCGCCCGCCGGGCCCTGAGGCAGAAAGGCCCAGGCCTGCGAGCGGGGCAGCGCCCTCAGTGCGCGGCTCAATCCCGCCTTCCCTGCCCAGGGTCTTTGCTAGTGGTTGGGGACAGCGTGGGAAGGTCACTCGTTAAAAACTCTCTATAGACTTCTTTAACCACTTCATGCGTGCCCACGCCATGCCGCCCGCCCGCCGCCTCGCGTCCCGACACCGCTGCGCATCACCTCAAGCCCGCTCTGCGCTCGCGTGAGGAGGACAGCTTGGAAGCGCTGGAAGCCGTTTCGCTTTACAGGCAGCTGTACTTGTCGTGTGAATCAGATTAGGTAACATGTGCATGGATGTTTCCATTACGTTATTTTCAAATGTTCACAATTTTATTTTGATAAGTGAAAAATTAGAAAAGTCAAGTTTTTCTAACCATTTCAGTACCAGAGCTGACTGTAGTCGACAGCCATGGATGAACACGCACAGCGACTTTAGCCACAGCCGTGATATGAAGGCGCACAGCCTAGTGGCGACTGTAGCTGACAGCCGGGATATGACTTTTCTAATTTTTCATTTATCAAAATAAAATTGTGAACATTTGAAAATAACGTAATGGAAACATCCATGCACATGTTACCTATTCTGATTCACATGACAAGTACAGCTGCCTGTAAAGCCAAACGGCTTCCAGAGCTTCCAAGCTCTCCTCCTCACGCGAGGGTGGCGCGTGCTGTCGGGATGCAAGGCGGTGCGGGCTGTCGGGGACGCGAGGAGGCTGTCGGGATGCGAGGAGGCTGTCGGGACGCGAGGAGGCTGTTGGGACGCGAGGAGGCTGTTGGGACGCAAGGCAGCGCGGGCTGTCAGGACGCGAGGCAGCGTGGGCTGTCGGGATGCAAGGAGGCTGTCGGGACGCGAGGAGGCTGTCGGGACGTGAGGTGGCGCGGGCTGTCAGGACGCAAGGAGGCTATAGGGACACGAGGAGGCTGTCGGGACGCGAGGTGGCTTGGGCTATCAGGACGCGAGGAGGCTATAGGGACACGAGGAGGCTGTCGGGACGCAAGGCGGTGCGGGCTGTCAGGACACAAGGAGGCTGTCAGGACGCGAGGAGGCTATAGGGACATGAGGAGGCTGTCAGGACGTGAGGCAGCTGTTGGGACGCGAGGCGGCGTGGGCTGTCAGGACGCGAGGCAGTGCGGGCTGTC
>VSMD01067375.1:0-17781 GCA_008750895.1 Mirza zaza
TCAGCCTAGCTCACAGCAACCTCAAACTCCTGGGCTCAAGCAATCCTGCTGCCTCAGCCTCCCAAGTAGCTGGGACTACAGGCATGTGCCACTATGCCTGGCTAATTTTTTCTATATATATTTTAGTTGGCCAATTAATATCTTTCTATTTATAGTAGAGATGGGGTCTCGCTCTTGCTCAGGCTGGTCTCAAACTCCTGAGCTCAAACGATCCGCCCACCTCGGCCTCCCAGAGAGCTAGGATTACAGGCTTGAGCCACCTCGCCCGGCCATAAAAAATATTTTCATATAGCTACACAATGTGTATTTTAAGCTAAGTGTTATAAAAAAGTCAAAAAGCTAAAAACTTTATAAAGTAAGTCAGCTAAGGTTAATTTATTATTGAAGAAAGAAAAACATCTTTTATAAATGTAGTGTAGCTTAAGTGTACAATATTTATAAAGTCCACAGTAGTGTACAGTAATGCGCCAGGCCTTCACACTCACTCATCACTCACTCACTCACCCAGAGCAACTTCCAGTCCTGCAAGCTCATTCATGGTAACTTCCCTATACAGGGGTACCATTTTTTTAAATCTTTATACCATATGTTTACTGTACCTTTTCTATGTTTAGATATGTTTAGATGCACAAATACCATTGCATCACAATTGCCTATAGTATTCAGTACAGTAACATGCTGAACAGATTTGTAGCATAAAAGCAATAGGCTATACTGTATAACCTAGGTTGTAGTAGGCTATACCATCTAGATTTGTGTAAGTACACTCTGATCTTTGCACAATGCCAAAATCGCCTAATGACGCTTCTTTAAGAAGATATCCCTGTTAAGTGACACATGACTATTTTAGCCACTGCTTCATAGCCCACTCCTTCCTTCCATGATGCTTCACTTTGTTCTTGGAACTTCTCTATTAGAGGGACTTCACTAGCTCCAACCTTCACTACACCCCTGGTATGTTGTGAAAATGATAGGTAAGCCAATTAGTATGATTCCATCTACTTTCTATTTTCTAGAGTTTTTAGACAGTATCTAGAGCACTGGTCCTTCTTTCTTTTCAGTGTTACCATGAATATAGTATCGCTTGTAACATTTTCCTGTCATGTCCCTGAGATCCTAAGAAGAGTGAGGCAAATGTATATGCTTATTCTGTTACCTTGAACTGGAAGTCAGAAAAGCACACTTCTAAAAATTTTTTATATTTTATAAAATATATGTATTTTAAATGAACTTGAAAATTGAAGGCATTTTCCTTGGTTCACCTAAAACAATCCCTTATGTGGCCACTAGTGGGTTCCCAAGATCTGGAATATAGGGAAATCAATGAAGAATTAGAAATTTTAGAAAATATCTGAAAATTTGTTTGCTCAATTAAAACTTGCCATTTTCATAGCCTGGTTACTGTTCTTTCTTTTCTTATTGTCAAATTCATTGAATTAACCCTCTTTAGCCTTTTACCATCAAGCTTATTACCACCCTTCCCCAAACTTGTTCTATAATATTGATCTCTTATTGGCTGCAAATGAATCATGTTCGAAGAGTTTGTTTATAGCTCAACTATTTACAAGATGGAATATGTTTTCCCATTGAGGGATTTTTTTCTTTTTAAGAGACAGGGTCTCACTCTGTCGCCCAGGCTGGAGTACAGTGGCACGGTCATTGTTCACCATAACCTTGATTCCTGGGCTCAAGTGATCCTCCCATCTCAGCCTCTCAAAGTGCTGGGATTACAGGTTTCAGCCACCATGCCCAGCTATTGAGGGAATATTATAGATGGCCACTGGTGCTGAAATAGGGCCATGAAAACCATAAATGGAAAAACTGCGTATAGGCTCATGGGCTCATTTAAAAATAAAAAAGGTAGTTTAAAAATCAGTTTTTCCAGAGAATGAAAAGACAGCCACAGAAAATGTTTGCAAAAGATATATCTGATAAAAATATATCTTATCTTTGGATTTCTGTTATCCAAAATAGACAACTCCTAAAAATCAGTAAGTAAACAAGCTGATTAATAAATGGACCAAAGATCTTAACAGACATCTCACCAAAGAAGATATACAGATGGCAAATAAGCACATGAAAAGATACTCCACATCGTATGTCATCAGGGAAATGCAAATGAAAACAATAGTGAGATACTACTGCATGCCTATTAGAATACCCAAAAACCAGAACATGGACAGTATCAAATGCTGGTGAGGATATGAAGCAATAGCAATTCTTATTCATTGCTGGTGGGAATGCAAATGGTACAGCCACTTTGGAAGGTAGTTTGGCAGTTTCTTACTAAACTAAACATACTTTTAACATATCCAACATATAACATCCAACATGGCATTCTTTGGTATTTACCTAAAGGAGTTGAAAACTCAGATCCACACAAAAACCTGCACACAGATATTTATAGCTTTATTTATAGCTTTATTTTTAATTGCCAAAACTTGGAAGCAACCAAGATATCCTTCAGTGGATGAATAAACTATGGCACATCCAGACAATGGAATATATTTAGTGCTAAAAAGAAATGAGCTATCCACCCATGAAAAGACATAGAGGAGACTTAAATGCATATTACTAATTGAGAAAAGCCAATCTGAATAGGCTACATGTTGTATGATTTCAACTATATAACATTCTGGAAAAGACAAACTATGTAAACAATAAAAAGATCAGAAGGTGACAGGGATTAGGAAGGAGGGAAGGATGAATAAGCAGAGCACAGGAATTTTAGGGTAGCAAAAATATTCTGTATGATAACTATAATGGTGAATACATGTCATTATACCTTTGTCCAAACGTATAGAATATGTAACACCAAGAGTGCTACCCTACTGTGAGCTTTGATTATGATGTGTCAATATAGGTTCATCCATTATAATAAAATATACCATTCTGATTTGGATTGTTTGTAAAGAGGGAGGCTATGCATGTGTGGGGGCAGGGGGTATGTGGGAAATTTGTACCTTCTGCTCAATTTTGCTATAAACCTAAAACTGCTCCCAGAAAAGTCTTTTAAAAATTACTTAATATTTAAAAATTAATGCCAGAATAAAAATATAGAATGAGAATTCTTTTCGAAAGCTTGGATGCTATTTCTTTAAAGAAAAATCAGATTAAAATGAAGGAAAAAGTAGAAGAAAAGAATTTTCAGGAGATTCCTAAGGATGCTTTTGTTTGCTTTAGTTTCTTTACAACAAACATATAAACTTATCTTCTTTTTTCCTTAATATAAATTTTCACTATTCTCAACCATGATTGAGATCATTCAGTGTTTACAAATGAAATGAAAAGAGGGAAAGAAAGGAAAACATTTCTCCAGGATCACTAACTAAGCAAAAAATGGTAGTGAGGAGAGGAGAGAAAGGCATTATGGAGAAAAAGATGTATGTGAGAAGGACAGAAAGAGAGAGAAAAGGGGGAGGTGAGGAAAAGAGGCATTCTGATCAGGTGGGAGCCATTATGCCCAGGACACCATCCCAGTTTCTTGTTTGAGGGTGGAGAGGGAGAGTTGGGGGAACTGTGAGCACTCTCAGAAGAGGAGAGAAGAACCGTGTAACCCAGAGATTAGCCCTGGGATAGTTACAAAGCAGGCATTATGTGACTCAGCAATACATCCACAAATCTTTAAGGACTTAAATTCCTCTTCAAAGAAAAGTCAGCTGTATTTCTAGAGCCTCAGACCTACCAAAGCAGAGCTTTTTGCATTTACACTATTGGGGAAAATTAGTTCTAGGCACAGGTGTGTTGGTTTATGTTCAACTGAATTTAAAAGGCAAATCCTAGAATTGTGATCTCACTGGAGAGAATCTTTTATTGTGCCCACCCTGTTGTGTTTTTGCATCTTCTTCCCAGCAGGGACATCTGGCTTCCATTCAGGGAACGTGAAGTCCCCGGGTTGTGCTTCTTCTTTCACTCCCCCCATCTATCTGAGACAATACATTCATACTTATTTAAAGATTGAAGTTAATACATTTAGGATTGCCTGGGCCCAGGAGTTTGAGGTTGCTGTGAGTTAGGCTGATGCCACAGCACTATAGCGCGCACAACAGAGTGAGATTCTGTCTCAAAAAAAAAGAAAAAAAGAATACATTTCAGTCACAAAACTCAAGCAGATAGTTGTATTTTAAACACCAGCAACGCGGCGGGCACGGTGCCTCACCCCTGGTGCCTCACCCCTGTAATCCTAGCACTCTGGGAGGCCCCGAGGCGGGAGGATGGGAGGATCGTTGGAGCTCAGGAGTTTGAGACTAGCCTGAGCAAGAGCGAGACCCCATCTATACTAAAAATAGAAGTTAATTGGACAGCTAAAAATATATAGAAAAAAATTAGCCGGGCATGGTTGGCACATGCCTGTAGTCCCAGCTACTTGGGAGGCTGAGGCAGAAGGATCGATTGAGCCCAGGAGTTTTAGGTT
Source organism: Mirza zaza (assembly GCA_008750895.1). Classification (NCBI taxonomy): domain Eukaryota; kingdom Metazoa; phylum Chordata; class Mammalia; order Primates; family Cheirogaleidae; genus Mirza; species Mirza zaza. Next base: position 4,415 of record VSMD01067375.1, read on the forward strand.
GCTGGGAGCTAGGCTGAAGCCATGGCACTCACTCTAGCCTGGGCAACAAAGCAAGATTCTGTCTCAAAAAAAAAAAAAAAAACCTATTTAAATACCGGCAGTGAAAGACTTTTTCAAGGAATTTCAAATAGAGAGTTTGGTAATATTGATGGTTTTATAGAAGTAATCAGCCTTGGGCACAGAAGTAGAACCAGCTACATAATTTGCAGTGCCCAGTGCAAAATAAAAACACAAAGTTCCTTGTTCAAAATTATCAAGAATTTCAAAACGGTGACAGCAAAGCATTAAACCAACTACAGGGCCCTGTGCAACTGCAGAGGTCACATACCCATACAGCTAGCCTTGCTTAGAAACTACTGAACTTCCAACTCCCTCTCACCTATAAGAAGCTCTGTAGTTTGCTTCTGGACATAGAAGGAGGAAAAGGAAGAATAAGTAGTGGCCATCCCCACCAAGACTGCTGGAAGTTTTCGAGTTGGGAACCACTGAGGAAAGAGATTTTTGTTTTCTATTTCTCTTTTTTTCTTATTACCAAAGGAACCTATGTTTAACATAGAAAATATAGATAGCCAAGCAAAACATTTTAGTCCATATCTTCCTTTTTATATACTGTAAAAAAATATAGATAATAATGTAATACTTTGCTTTCATAATCCAATTTTTTCTTAACATATTTTGAGAATTTTATTTTTCATTGAATTCTAAAATGTTTATATTATTTATCTTTTGAATAAGTATTACATGACAACAGAACAAAATTTTAAAGATACAAAAGTTACTTATGCAATAAAAAGAACATCTCTCCCTCCCAACCACCCTGTTCCCCTCTCAGGAATTCACCACTTTTTGTTTCCTTGTATATTATTCTGCACATACTTATGCATATGTAAAAACTATGTCATTTTATGCAATTTTTTTTTTTTTTTTTTTTTTGAGACAGAGTCTCACTTTATTGCCCAGTCTAGAGTGAGTGCCATGGCGTCAGCCTAGCTCACAGCAACCTCAAACTCCTGGACTCAAGCAATCCTGCTGCCTCAGCCTCCCAAGTAGCTGGGACTACAGGCATGTGCCACCATGCCCGGCTAATTTTTTTCTATATATATTAGTTGGCCAATTAATTTCTTTGTATTTATAGTAGAGATGGGGTCTCGCTCTTGCTCAGGCTGGTCTCGAACTCCTGAGCTCTAAACGATCCGCCCACCTCGGCCTCCCAGAGAGCTAGGATTACAGGCTTGAGCCACCGCGCCCGGCCAAAACTATGTCATTTTAATGGTTGTTAAAGTACTATTAAATTAATATACCATAATTTAATTCAATGTTGAATACTGAGATTGTTTCTGATTTATAAATTTATAAAATAGCATTGTGATGAACATTTTTGTAATTAAAATCTTTACTTGTACGTTATTATTTCTCTGGGTTAGATTTAGAAAGTGGTAATGCTGGCTCAAAGTTTATGTACATTTTAAGGCTTTGGGTTTATGTTGACAGATTGTGGTCCAAAAGAACTATACCTACTTATTTTCCCTATGGATAGTATTTTCCCATAATGTCAACACTGTATATAGTCTTTTTCCCTTCCACAAATATTACAACTTGGTAAGTGAATATGTTTTATGTTTTACTGATCAGCTTCTAAGGCCTGAGGCTTATCAGGTTTTCATTTGTCCTCTACTCCCTGAACTCCTCCCATGCTCTCTGTTTCAGAGGTCATGACCCAAGTTCACTGATTAGGTAGAAGAGCTCACAAGATGGAGTAGCAAGTAATGCTCATGGCTAAGGCTTATTACAGCAAAGGTTACAGAGCAAAAGCAGTGGGAAAAAGATATTCATCAAGGGAGTTCAGAGAGGCCAGACACAGGCTTCCTCTTATTTCCCATTGTGGACCACACAGGGGTTCCTTCTTGTACTTTCTCTTCCCAGAGAAGCCCCTTTGAGTTTCAGGGTCTGAGGCTTTTATGGAGGGGCTGGTGACTTAGGCATAACCTACTATGTATCTAGCCATTAGCAACCAACACTTAAGACCCCAACAATAAGTTATACATGATTAGTCTTGATGTTTGTGCAAAACAACTATATTAGAGTTCTCCAGAGAAAAAAAACCAATAGGACATATATAGATCATAGAGATTTATTGTGAAGGACTGGCTAATGTGCTTATGGAGGCAGAGAAGTGCCACGATCTGCCATCTTGCCATCTACAATGTAGAAAACCAAGAAAGTTGTTGGTGGTGTACTTCAATCTGAGTCCAAGGGCCTGGAAACCATGGGAGCTAAATGAGATAAGTAAGTCTCAGTCTGAATCTGAAGGCCCAAGAACCAGGAGCACCAATGTCTGAGGGCAGGAAAAGATAGATGCCCCAGCTCAAGCAGAGTGAGAAAATTCACCCTTCCCCCATGTTTTTGTTCTATTCAGGCCCCCAACAGAGTGGATGATGTCCAGCCACATTGGTGAGAGTGATCTTTACGCAGTGTACCAATATAAATGCTAATCTCCTTTGGAAACATCCTCATAGACGCACGTAGAAATACTATTTTACCAGCTATCTGGGCATCCCTTAACCCAGTCAGGTTAACACATAAAATTAACCATCACACCTGACAAGCTGGTGTGGCATGGTCCGTTGCTGCAGGTGTCTATAACAAAATCATCAATCGCTAACACTCTGAGGAACACATTCCCACAGCTTGGTCAAGGGTCAATCATGGTTCCAGATTCACTTGCAGACAGCAAGGAGTAAGCACCTAGACCTGCTGTGTTAGCTTTCTTTCCTCTCATTCTTCCTACCCCCAATTGATTTGAGGGCTTGTTCTTCTTGTTGCATATTAGAGTAGGCTAAACTGCTATCTCCCAAACCCAGAGGCTTAAAGAACAAAGGCATTTATTTCACATAAAAGCTCTAAGAATAATGTTTCAGACTGAATGGCAATTCTGCTCCACTCAGTTTTTCAGGGACCCAGACTTACAGGCTCTCCCATCTTCAACATGAGGTTGAAGATTGTTGAGGTTGAAGGTTGTTCTTGCCATTACTATTCCAGCAGAGAGGGGGAAAGAGTGGAGGTCCACAGAAGGGGATTTAGTAACATGGCCATACCTATCTGCAAGGAGACTGGGAAATATAGTCCGTAACTGGGCAACTAAGTACCAGCCACATTTCTTTATTGCTGTGGAAGAGCAAGTTTTGATGGGCGACTAGTGGTCTGTGCATCAGTGTATGAGTGTGCTTGCCCAAGTGCTACTAAAGTTAGCACTGCTTGTTCTTCTGTTCGAACACTGTGCTTTTAAATAATTGGACTTCTAAAGTCTTTGCTCCAGAATTTTTATCCTAGGCCTCTTACTCTAGCTCCTTCCTGGTACAGAGGTCTGGCCTTGCTTCTGAGCTTGCTGGCCTAAACAACTTGCTGGCTAGGATTATCCCATCTGTATAGTGGCCTCCCAGACATTGACAGTCTCATATCTGAACATGCAAGTATTGACTGTCTACAATTCTATGTTTAAGGGTTGGGCTAGGAGTGGCAGCAGTTAGAAAACTGAGATGAGACTTAAGGAAGAAAGATGATACCTGGCTCTAAGTTAGGGTTCTTGGTTTGCAAATAAAATATGTGATAGCTCATAGAATCAAAGGAAAAGATGAAGAATGAGGTCCTGGAGGAGACAGGAACCAGAGTAGATCTGGGTCTAGAACTCTCCTCAGAGTTCTTCTACCAGAATTAATCAGCTTCAGTAGCTTTTGGCTTTGGACACAGGCATACCTCTAGCTGGGAAAGTTTTGGACAACTCAATTGACAGTCCCAAGACTTGTACAGTGGGGTCTGGCTTATCCCCCGAAGGGAAACAAGGTGCTCTTACCAGAAGAAAAAGGAATAGATGCTGGGGAAAAAAACAACATATATCCATTTTATTAATATTATGAAAAAGCCACTACAAGACTGGACTTGCCCATTGAACTTGCCCATCAATCAGTTTTTGTATGGAGTACTTTATTTCCTTTGATATTGGAATGGATATATTTGGTTCAAATATTGCTTTTACATACAGATTGTGTTCTCTGGATATATTTTTAAATTCAATCTTAGCTGATTGTATTAGTTTACTTTGCATCTTGTGCTTTTAGTTGAGGCTTCTAGAATATTGTACAAATACATTTTGTATGTTATTTCATAGTTTTTATCTGCCACATAGTTCTCAAATATATGTGTACATTTTACCTCTCAGTCTAGTCCCATACTACTATCTTCAGGCATAGGTTTACTCGAGTCTCTAGTCAAAAGTCAAAATTTAACACGTTGACAATCAAATTATCTTCTTTTACTGCTTGCCAATTTTTCCATTACCATTCATTGCAGTAAAAGTTTATGTAACTTCTATGTTCACAGAAATGTGTTAGGTCCCCTAGGGACTGGAAGACAAATAAGACCAAGTCTCAGCTGGGCATGGTGGTGCGTGCCTGTGGTCCCAGCTACTCAGGAGACTGAGGCAGGAGAATCACTTGAGCCCGGGAGCTCAAGACTAGCCTGGACAACGCAGGGAGACTCCACCTCTTAAAAATAAAAAGTAAAAAAACAAAAGTGAGACCCAGTCTATACTCTGCAGAGACAGTGCACTAGACTTGGCTGCACATTGGAATTATCTGAGGATACTTTTAAATATATGGGTGCCCAGGCTCCAGGCTACACCAATTAAATGAGAACACCTGCATTAAAGTAACAATTATTGATTCCTCACTCATCTAGATTCTTCATCAGCAATTACCAAATAGTAATATTTTCTTTGAGAAGTCTGTTAGCTGTGTCTCTTCCTTTCTCTTTACATTTATCTTCATCCCATATTCAAAGCCCCTGGTACTTTAGAGAAAGCAATAATCACAGTCACTGTCACTTAGGCGTTAAGCTGAATTTTTACACCTATCATTTTATTTACTCTAATCCTTTTTACAACTGTGAGGAAACTCACAGTGACATGGCTAGCGATAGAGAAGAGGATCTGGCTTCAAAGCCAGTGATCATCACCCCTCTTCCCTGCTGTCTCCATTCTCTCTCTTTTCCAGTCCATCTTGCTCAAAGCCCCATAATGACCTTCCTCAGAAATGTTCTGTAGCACTTTTCTTTGCTCAAGAACCTGTAGTACCACTGTTGTCTGCTCCATTTCTTCTCTAGATTTCCGGAATGGCTTTCAAGGTCATCAATTTTATGGCCCTTTCTCCTGTTACTAATTGTATTCTTCAAGGAAATTCCTTCCGGCCAGTTCTTTTGTTCTTTTTATGGACCTGGGCTACTTCTCTGTAAAGTGAATTTCAGACCAAACATCTGGGCACATTTACCATATCACACCCCTGATAGGCTAGAGCCCGTCTGGTGCCAGAACTTTGTCTCTGGATAAAATGGAGAATGACTCTCTTCCCTTTGCATTATGCTCTTTTGGTGGGAAAGTGTTGTTGAAAGCTGTGCTTCTGGGGTCCCCATGTTGTGCAGCAGTTTCAGACTTTTACCTGTCACTATCTTGAGTCTAGTCAGGCTGGGATGAGAATGCAATCTGAGTGCCAGTCACTATGCTAAAGTTGGAATCATCCTTCCCGCAAAGATAGTGCTTTCTTGCTATTTGGCCTCTTCTTCTCCTAAGTTGCATTATGTCTCGGGAGCATTCATTCCATGTCCCCTCAACCCAGATACACATCTATCTGCCAGCCACACCTGACACCTCTGAGCCCAAGTACTGGAAACATTGTAGGTTTATTGGGATTCCCCACTCATCTACTTTTGCACTTCTTATTTGTCCTACATGAAATTGTTAGGGTGGAAAGATTAGTGGCGTGGGTGCAGAAAGATTTCTCACACAGATGTTAAGTTATAAAAGTAAAAGAAGTTAATTTTATCGTTTAGAAGGACAGAGAGAGAGAAGAGGAGGAAGAGAGCAGAGAGACGGTGTGGCATCCCAAAGAAAGAAGGGAGATGCCAGCAGTGAGGCCAAGTGGCTCATTGATTTTTATGGGGGACAAAGAGAAGGAAAAAAACCAGCATGGCTGTCAGTTGATAATAAAAGTGGCAGCAGGTAGATAACAAAAACTGCAAAACAAAACTGCAAACAAAAACTTTGACATTTTTATGTCAAAATCCAACACTTGGTTTCCTGCCTTTTCTTGGAGAAGGAATTATCACAGGAGATGTGACTCTGTCCTCGAGATGTGGTTGAGGCTGTAGCTCGTTCTTCTGCTGTTTACTCAGGAACTCTGTAAAAGCAGATTCTCAAAAAAACAATTTCGAAAGAGAGATTTACATCTCTTTTTTGTCCATTCAGCTCTTTTAAGAAGTTGTGCAAAACAGAACTCCTGCGGGTACCTGTTAGTGAGAGAACTCATAGGATTGATCTTTAACCATTACTGGGGAAATTGTCAGATTAGTTATTTTCCTATGTGGGATTAGGTATTTTCCTGTTATTTTTGCAAGGCCACCCCTTTCAAAATATTTTATTGCCTTATAGGATCTTCTTTAAGTCTTCCCGCATGAATCCACCAAGTCTAATTATTTATGCCCTGGCTTGTGCTATGACAGACTATTTTTTGTTTGTTTCTTGTTTTTCTTTGTGTTTCAACAGCTACAAATGCCAGGGTTTTTTTTTGTTGTTTGTTGTTTTTTTGAGATAGAGTATAACTCTGTGGCCCTGAGTAGAGTGCAGTTGTGTCAGCCTAGCTCACAGCAACCTCAAACTCCTGGGTTTAAGTGATCCCCCTGCCTTACCCTCCTGAGAAGCTACAAGTACGTGCCATGACACCCGGCTAATTTTTCTATTTTTAGTAGATATGGGTCTCCTCTTGCTCAGGCTGGTCTCAAACTCCTGAGCTCAAGTGATCCTCCCGCCTTGGCCTCCTAGAGTGCTAGAATTACAGGCGTGAGCCACCTTGCCTAGCCAAAATTCCAGGTTTTAAAAATTATTTTTTTTATTTTTTTAGAGACAGGGTCTCTCTCTGTCACCCTCGTTAGAGTACAGTGGCACAATCATAGTTCACTATATACCCTTGCACTCCTGGGTGCAAGCAGCCCTCTCACCTCAGCCTCCTGAGTAGCTGTGGACGACAGGTATGTGCCACAACACCCAACTAATTTTTTAAAACATTTTTGGGCCGGTTGTGGTGGCTTGAGCAAGAGTGAGACACTCTCTCTCTCTGTCTCTCTCTCTGTCTCTCTCTCTCTGTCTCTCTCTCTCTGTCTCTCTCAATAAATAAATAAATAAATGTAAAAAAATTTGTTTTTGTAGAGAGAGGATCTTGCTATGTTGCCCAGGCTGGTCACTCGCTGGCTTTAAGCAATCCTGCCTTGGCCTCCCAAAGCACTACAATTATAGCAAGTGACCACTGTGCTTGGCCCCAGGTGGTTTTTAATAGCCACCTGTTAGCCCTCCCTGCCTCTACACACTCTTTACTTCAGTCCTTATGTACACAGTTGCTTCATCAGTCTTCCTAAAAGGGCTGTGATAATGCTCCCAATCTTCAATGACTCCCATTTCCTACAGCAAAACAATTTAAACTGCTTAGTGTGGCATTCAAGTCCTTCCACAATCTGGCCTACCTATATTCTCAGTTTGGTTTCCCATTCTTGCCCTACCGGAGCCTCTGTTCCAGCACAGCAGTCATGCAATGACCTCTCTCCTGGCCTTTGCTTACTTATGTCCTTTCCTTTCTTCTTCACTGTTCAAGAGCTTAACCATTCCTGACATGCATGCATTCAAATATTAGTTCCTTCAAATGTCAGTAATTGATAAGTAAATAAAAATAATATATATGTAAATCCCCTAACAGCACTTTATATATAGTAGGCACTTGATAAATAATAATGAGTGATATTATTTAATTCTCATTATTATTTCAAAATTTCTGTAGTCACCTGGGCTACAAAGATGAATTATAGTCCCTGCTCTAGATAAGCTCTGATAAAAGCAGAAGAGACTGACACAGTAACAACTGATTACAGTGAAATATGATAACTAAGTAGGGAGGTCAATGCTGAGTGCTTCAGGGGCACAATGCAGGGATGGCTGAGGGTCGATTTCACTGAAGAAACATTGAATTGACCTTGAAGAGTGAGTAGAAAGATTTATATTTTTCTTTTTAAAGTTTTGCACATTTCATTTTAGATTTATTCTAGGGAATACTAAAGGGCAACTTTTATAAGAATTACATTTTCTAATTATTGATGAAAAATAACTATTGATATTTGTAAATTGAGCTTGTATCCAGCAACCTTACTGTACTAAGCTGGTAGAGCCTTTTAGGTTTTCTGTGCATGTAATCATATTGTTTGCAAACAATGGCAGCTTTGTTTCTCTCTTTGCAGCCTTCACATATTTTCTTTTTCTTATTATATTAACTAAGCTCTATAGTACCATAGGAGCATGAGTGGGCATATTTGACCTGTTTATAGCTGAAATGGGAATATCGACTCAAGTAAATGACTGAGGCAAAGATCTCAATCAATGGAGGTTTATTAAGCCAAGATTTTGAGGATGCACCTGGAAAAAACATGAACCACTGACAAGCTGTGGCCATTTTTCTGAAGGGGAAGTTGGAACCATCATTTAAAGCCATACAGAGAGAAGGAAAGGGGAGGAGGGTTGGTTAATGAGACATTTTACATAAAATAAGGGGAATGTCAGAAAGAAGAAATGGAGTGAAGAAAGCACCAATTATGTAGATATCCCTGGGTAGATGGAAGAATGTCTATTCTCGTCTCCAGTTCCATTACCTATAAACTTGTTATTCATTATTAGTGTGGAATAGGCTTTAGTCTTAGGTGGTGGACATAAGTACAATTTGCATGTTTTTGCTTATGGGAGGTTAACAAGGAATTTCCTTAATGAATGATCTGTGGGGCCATTTCTTCACAGGTGCCTGAGGCTTTATATTTTCTCTTTTACATAAGGAGTTGAGGTGGTGTGTCTGGCCCTGAGACATTGACTTTCTTTTTATGGGAATTTTCTGGGATTCTATTGTTTCAAAGTAAGTATTGTAACAGAGGGCACCTGAAAAAGGGTAAATATGTTTTACAAGCTGTCTCTTTAAAACCTCCCCCACTCTTTTAGAGAATTGAAACCTACATCCTGGTGTCAGGCCAGTGGTTGGGTGGGGCAGGGGAGTGTCTTTTGTTCTTTGTACCACAGGAGTCGGCTGTATGGAACTGTCTGGAATTGTCCAATCTGGAGGTCCAGATGAAGGTCATGAGATTGTCTTCCCAGAGATAGGACAAATCAGAATCATCGGCTATAGTTAACAGCAATAACCTGAAGCTGAAAACCCTCCCTTTAAAAGCTCCGTATTTCTGTTTATAGTTGGGAAAATTGGTACTTCAAGACAAGAGGGCCTGGGCCCGGTGGCTCATGCCTATAATCCTAGCTCTCTGGGAGGCCAAGGCGGGAGGATCGCTGCTCAAGGTCAGGAGTACGAAACCAGCCTAAGCAAGAGCGAGACCCCATCTCTACTAAAAGTAGAAAGAAATTAATTGGCCAACTAAAAATATATAGAAAAAATTAGCCGGGCATGGTGGTGCATGCCTGTAGTCACAGCTACTTGGGAAGCTGAGGCAGGATTGCTTGAGCCCAGGAGTTTGAGGTTGCTGTGAGCTAGGCTGACGCCATGGCACTGTAGCCTGGGCAACAGAGTGAGACTTTGTCTCAAAAAAAAAAGAAAAAAAAAAGACAGGAGTCTGTCGTTTGCCTCATTTGCCAGCAAATTAATAAATCTCCATTTCCTTCTCCTTAAACCACTTGTCCTTATTATTCTGATGTGGCCTTGGGGACAAGTGCCAAACTTTCAGTAATATTATAGTGTTTGCATTTTTTTGTTAGGTACTTTTTATCAAGTTAAAGAAATCTCCTCCTCAATTTGCTGAGAAATTTATGATGATTGGAGTTGAATTTAATCAAATACTATTTCATCTATTGAAATGATAATATGATATTTCTCCTGTAGTCAATTATTATAAAGAATTCCAATAATGGGTATTTTTAACTTAAGAAAGAGTAGGCTAGGCATGGTGGTATGCACCTGTACTCCCAGCAATTCAGGAGGCTGAGGTGAGAGATTTGCTTAAGCCCAGGAGTTTGAATACAGCCTGGACAACATAGCAGACCCTATCTCTAATAAATAAAAGATAATTAAAAAAAATTACATACTCTAAAATTATCTCAACTTTCTCATGTATTTTTTAATACATTAACTTAAATCTGTTTCCTTTCTCCTACTCCAAAAGTTCCATTCCCATTCATTAGGGTGGAGCCCTCATGACCCCATTAGCCCCCATCTCCCAGCACTGTTACACTGGGTGTTAAGTTTCCAACATATGCATTTTCGGAGACATATGATTGGGATTCAGAAAACAATACCCCAAAATGAAGGCCTCAGAAACAAAAGTTTTTCTCTGACCTTCTCCTGCTCTCCTGTCCCTCAGTCCCATTCGCCCTCGAGGCTAGTCATAAAACTAGAATCCCTCTTCCCCAGGGCAGGTCATAAAAACCAGAACCTCATTACCCCAAAGCTAGCCATAAAACCCTAAAAATATTAGTCTGTCTAACTTTTCTTCTACCTTCTGTGTAAAAACTGGCCATATAGAAATTATTTTACTCACCTTGTTTGACTAGAGGTCCTAAGACCTCCATTCCAGAGAGTGTCCTGCCCCACACCCAGAGGTAGGAATGCATACTCAGAAAGGCCAAAAATAATCTAGACAGACAGGCCTTGCTGGATATCCCCACTCAGCCTATTAGCATTAGATCATACTCTTCTTGTCCAATCATATTTTTGCATGGCTGTCCATACTTTGTCAAACCTAAGCATAAAAATGGACAATTTCCTCTATATCTTTGGGTTTTCATTCTGAAGGCTCCCATCTATACATGTTAAATAAATTCGTATGCCTTTTCTCCAACTAATCTTTCTTTTGCCAGATGATTTTTCAATGAACCTTCAAGGGGCCAAGGACCTTGGCCCCTACACATTCAAATCATAGCATCCCTCTTGCTGCAATTACTAATAAATAAAATTGTTCAATTACTGGTGTCACCTGGTCTTAAAGGCTTTGACAGCACCTAAAAGACATATCAACTAATGACAATTTTATTTTGATTCTGATTAGAACAAATGAATAGTGGAAAAACAGTTATTAAGACCACAGGAGAAATTTGAACACTGATGAATATTTCATATTAAGAAATTAATGTCTTCTTTAAAGATGAGGTCTCTCTGTGTTGCTCAGGCGGGTCTCAAACTCCCAGTTTCAAGTGATCCTCCTGCCTCAGCCTGAGCGGTGGGAGCCACTGCACCCTGCTCAATTAGTTGTTTTTAAAGGTGGGATAATGGTATTGTGCTCATTTATTTCCTCCCAAAGAATATTTTTTAGAGATATGTGCTTACATAATTATAGATATGATGTCTGAGATTTGCTTCCAAATATCCCTGGGGAAGGAAGAAGTGCTTAGAACTATAGACAAATCAAGATTGTCAAATTGCCAGTAACTGTTAAAGCTTGTTTTTAAGTATGGTCATTCTTCTATTCTTATGTGTGTCTAAAATCTTCCAAAGGTATTTTTAAAATTTCTTTTTAATATTCTTTTAGGAGACAGCAATATTGTAAGACCAAAGAAAAGGCCATATCTGGGCACCCAAAAATGTTGGCACTACTGTTCTAAGGGCCAGGGCTTTCCCTTCTGCCTTCCACATCTGAATCAGAGCTATCGCGCAGAAGGTGTTCCTAAGTATCCCAGGCAAATAAATATACAAATTAATAAAATAAGATGTAGAATTCAAAGTCCGAGGCAATAACTGATAGGCTCCTCAGACATCCCACCAGATCCTTCACTCCCTCTCTACCGAGTCTCTGCACACATCTAAGATGGTGGTGTGTCACGACAGTGAAACAGGTCAGTGCTTCCCTCGCAGAGTGTGCGCAGGCGCCGGGCTGCGCAGGCGCGTTCCTGCTTCCCTGGCCGACCTTGGCGAATTGCGCCTGCGCAATAGGGAGCTGCTCGCGGCTCAGCTTTAGGCTGGCTGCAGTCTCAGTCTGAGGGCGGCTGAAGTGGCTGTCTCATTTAAGATGAGGCTTCTGCTGCTTCTCCTGGTGGCGGCGTCGGCGGTGGTCCGGAGCGAGGCCTCGACCAACTTGGGCGGCGTGCCCAGCAAGAGATTAAAGATGCAGTACGCCACAGGGCCGCTGCTCAAGTTCCAGATTTGGTGAGTATGTGCACCGGACCGGGCTGCCCCGCCGCGCCTGTGCTCGGCGCCGCTCGCTACGCAAGACCCCGGCTTCGCGGCCTAGCAGGCTACATCTTTCTGGTCCTGAAGAACGGCGCCGGCGCCCTTCCGCAGCATGCTTCCCTCAGGCATTACTGTGGGACGGTCAGGCCGCCTCCTTCCTTCCAAGTACAACCGCTCCCTTCTTTTTTGCCTCCTAGAATGGTGGGAATAGGGAAGGAGGGCACGAGAAGGTTAAACGCTGAAAGGCGAGGATAGGGGACTCTTATCAGTACAGAGGACCGGTTGGCGGCGTCACGCCATAGCTACCCTGGCTGCCTGCAGAGATGGGAATGAGTAGGCGCCGCGTCGGCGGAGGAGCGCCAGGCGTTTGTCATTCAGTTCACTTTTCTTATACCCTTTTCCGGGGTCTGCCTGCCGGTGTTGGTTAATTCGGGTCGTTGGAGAGGATCCGGGATTGACAGACGCCTCTTTCTCCTGGACCTGCTGGGGCGACTATTGAGTGAGGGAGTGGGCTTCTGACAGCTGGAAGGCTTGGAGAGATCTGCGGATGCTGGTTCCCGGTTTGCGATATCCAAAGTGTCAGAAAAAGAGCACATTGCTCTTCTAAACTTTGACGGTTTGCTCCCAAAAAACCAGGTCTTCTCTCCCATTCCCCTCACACCCGCCTCTAAGGAGTTGCCTGCTCTGGTATCTCGTTCAACCTTTCTCATGTGTTGTGCATTCAGAGAAGTAGGAAAAGAACCTGGCGGTTTTCGACATTGTTTTGTAAATGATTTTGTTGTTAGCTAATGGTGAAGGGTTAGAAGCAGTGCAGTGATGCATTTTATAAAGTAAGTGGGGTTGGGGAAGGTTTGAAAGGCTCAGAAGATTTTTTTTAAAAATCCAAAATTGTAAAATTGCAGAATAAGAATCTTACGGCCCAAAAGATGACGTTTTCTCGGGATAGAATAGTCAGTTTAGTAAATCATAAGAGTCCTCATCCTTTGGAATAGTGGTATTGTACATAATTCATTGAAAGTCATCTTTTTAAAACTGCATGTTTTAATATAAGTATACTAAAGTTTAGATTTTTATTTCTCCAACTAGCTTTTTGCTTAATCATTGACTACTAAGCAAATCTTGAACATT
>VSMD01067377.1:0-19680 GCA_008750895.1 Mirza zaza
GGCAATTAGGAGAGGAAATGAAATAATAGGCATTAACATTGGGGCAAAAAAGAAGTGAAACTATTTCTATTCACAGATAACATGATCTTTTGCATAGAAAATTCTAAGAAATTCATACCAACTATACATATAATATATATACAATAAAAAATTTAGAAAAGTTACAAAATAGAAAAGCAATATACAAAAATCAAGTGTATTTCTATACATAAGCAATGAATAATCTGAAATAAAAGTAAGAAAATATTATTAATTCCACTTAAAGTGCATCAAAAACAATAAAAGACATGAATAAATTTAACAAAAAAGTACAATCCTGTATACTCAAACTACAAAATATCATTGAAAAATAAAATTAAAGAAGACATAAATAAATAGAAACACATTCCATGTTCAGAGATTGAAAGATTTAATATTGTTAAGATAGTAATATTCCCTAAATTGATCTACAGAGTCAAAGAAATCCATATCAAAATCCCACCTGTTTTGTTTTTGTTTTTGTTTTTGCAGAAATAAATTAGTTGATCCAAAGATTCATATGGAAATATAAGGAGCCCAAAATAGCCAGAATAATCCTAAAAAAGAAAAACAAAATATTATGATTCATGCTTCCAGATTTCAAAACTTCCTATGAAGTTACAGTAACCAAGACTCTGGTACTGGCATAAGGAGAGACATATAGATCAATGGAATAAAATTGAGAATCCAGAAAAACTTTCATATTTATGGTAAATTCATTTTCAACAAGGGTACCAAAAACATTCAATAAGAAAATAATTATCTTTTCAACAAATGATAATTGGAGAAATAGATATTCATATGCACAATAATTATGTTATACCTCTAACTCACACCATATATAAAAAATTAACACAAAAAGTATCAAAGATCTAAATTTAAATTCTAAAACTGTAAAACTCTTAGAAGAATACATAGGAGTAAGTATTTATGATCTTGGATGAGGCAATCGTTTCTTAGATATGATACCAAAAGCATAAGCAACTAAGGAAAAAAATCGATAAATGGGATTTCATCAAAATGAAAAACTTTTGTGTTGCAAGGGAAACTATTAATAAAGCAAACACACAACACAGAGAATGTTAGAAACCATGTAAAAGTCATATATCTGATAAAAGACTATAATAAGGCTGGGTGCGGTGGCTCACCCCTGTAATCCTAGCACTCTGGGAGGCCAAGGCGGGCGGATTGCTCGAGGTCAGGAGTTCGAAACCAGCCTGAGCAAGAGCAAGACCCCATCTCTACTATAAATAGAAATAAATTAATTGGCCAACTAATATATATAGAAAAAATTAGCTGGGTGTGGTGGCGCATGCCTGTAGTCCCAGCTACTTGGGAGGCTGAGGCAGCAGGATTGCTTGAGTCCAGGAGATTGAGGTTGTTGTGAGCTAGGCTGACACCACGGCACTCACTCTAGCTTAAGCAACAAAGCGAGACTCTGTCTCAAAAAAAAAAAAAAAAAAAGAAAAAGAAAAAGAAAAGAAGAGACTATAATAAAAACACATACAAATACACAAACTTACAACTTAACCACAAAAAGATAAACCAATTTTAAAAAGGCCAAAGGATTGGAGTCAAATTTATTCAAAGGAAATACATAAATGGCCAGCAAATACATGAAAATATGCTCAACATCATTAGTCATTAGGAAAATACAACTCAAAACCACAGTGAGATACCACTTCACACCCATCAGGATGACAATGATCAAAAAGATAGATAATGATGTTGAAGATAATAGGGAGAAATTGGAATCTTCATACATTACTAATGGGAATGTAACATCAGTTATAATCCTCAAATTTGTATGGAACTACAAAAGACCCTGAACATACCTAAAACATTCTTGAGTAAAAAGAAGGCTGGAGCCATCAAATTACCTGACTATAAAAGATACTACAAAGTTACAGTAATCAAAACACCATGGTACTAGCATAAAAACAGACATAGACAATCGAACAGAATAGAGAGCCCAGAAATAAATTTATGCAGTTATGGTTAATTGAATTTTGACAAAGTGTCTAGAACACACAATGGGGAAAGGATAGTTTCTTTAATAAACAGTGTTTGGAAAATTAGATATTCACATGCAGAGAAAGAAATTAGGCCCTGGTCTTATATGACATATCAAAATTAACTCACAATGGATTAAAGACTTGAACCTAAAATGTGAAACTGCAAAACTACTAAAAAAAAAAACCACAAGGGGCTGGGTCTGGTGGCTGAAGCCTATAATCCTATTACTGTAGGAGGCTGAGGGGAGAGGATTACTTGAGCTCAAGAGTCTGAACCAGCCTGAGAAAGAACAAGACCCTGTCCCTACCAAAAATGGAAAAAATTAGCTTGGGCATGGCTGCGTGTGCCTGTAGTCCCAGCTACTTAGGAGGCTGAGGCAAGAGGATCACTTGGGCCCAGGAGTTTGAGGTTGCAGTGAGCTATGATGACACCACTGAACTCTACCAGGGGGGGACAGAGTGAGACTTAGTCTGAAAAACAAAACAAAACAAAACACAAGGGAAAAGCTCCATGACATTGGCCTGGGCAATGATTTTTCAGATATGACCCTAAAAGCACAAGCAACAAAAGCAAAAATAGACAAATGGGATTACATCAAACTAAAAATTTCTATACAGTAAAGGAAATGATCAATAATGTGAAGAGACAACCTACAGAATGGGAAGAAATATTTGCAAATCATACATCTGATGAAAGGTTAATGTCTAAAAAAATAAGGAACTCAAACAACTCAATAGTAAAAAACAAATAACTTGTTTAACCACTTGGTACGGCACTCACCGGCCACAAAACCTTGCCCACAGCCGGCACTCACAGTCCACATGATAGTTTGTGCTGTGCATTGACCACGAATCCATTTTGCTCTTGTGTGATGAGGAAAGCTTTAAAGCACTGAAAACTTGTTTGACTTTATAGGCACCTTAACTTATAAATCAGGAAACATATGCATATATGTTTTCATTACGTTATTTTTAAATGTTCACAATTTTATTTTGATAAATGAAAAATTAGAAAAGTCATATCACGGCTATAGGCTAAAGTCTATGCTTGGCTGTGCACCTTCATATCACAGCTGTCGGCTAAAGTCACTGTGCGCATTCATCTGTGGTTGTCGACTATAGTCAGCACTGGTCCTGAAGTGGTTAAAAAATGGGCAAAGGACCTAAATAGCCATTTCTCAGGAGAAAATATACAAATAGCCAATGAGTATATGAACAAAACGTCAATATCATTAATCACCAGAGAAATGTAAATTAAGAACACAATGAGATATCATCTAACACCTATTAGGAAGAATATTATCAAAAAGACAAAAGATAACAAGGGTTGATGAGGATGTGGAGAAAAGAGAACACTTGCATACCATTTTGGGGAATGTAAATTAGTAAAGTCATTATGGGAAATGGTATGGAGGTTTCTTAAAAATCAAAACTAGAACTATTAATATATGACTCAGCAATCCCACTTCTGAGTATATATTCAAAGGAAATGAAATTGGCATGTTGAAGAGTTATCTGCACTCCCACGTTCATTGCAGCATTATTCACAATAGCCAAGATATGGAAACAATCTAAGTTTCCATCAACAGATAAATAGATAAAGAAAATATATATATATATATATATATATATATATATATATAATGGATTACTATTCAGCCTTTAAAACTAAGGAAATCCTGTCATTTACAACATGAATGAACCTGGAACACAAAATGTTAAGTGAAATAAGCCAGGCACAGAAAGACAAATACTATGTGATCTCACTTACATGTGGAATCTATAAAATTGAACTCATAGAAGTAGAGAGTAGAATGGTGGTTATCCAGGACCGAGAGGTTGGGAAGGTGGGGAGATGACAAAAAATTTCAGTTAGATTGAAGGAATAAGTTCAGGAGATCTATTTTACAACATGGTGGCTGTAGTAAACACCATTGTATTATATTCTTGAAAATTGCTAAGAGTAGATTTGAAGTGTTCTCACCACAAAAAAAAAGAGAAATATATGAGGTAATGCATATGTTAATTAGCTTCACTGAGCCATTCCACAATGCATACATATTTCAAAATATCATGTACACAATAAATACATACAATTTTTATTTGTCAATTTAAAAAAACACAGCTGGCTTTTTTGATAGAAATTGACCAGCTTAATCTACAATTCATATAGAAATTTAAAGAACTCATAATACCCACAACAAATTTGAAAAGAAAAATTTTTTAAAAGTTGGAGTACTTACACTGACTTGAAAGCTAACTCTGTAACTACAATAATCAGGACAGTGTAATTCACGTGTAAGAACAGAGATACAGAATAGAGCACAAAAATAAACCTTCTTCAACAGACTTTTTACGTTGCCAAGGCAATTCAATAATGGGAAAAGTATAATTTTTTCATACTTCCTGTTTCCATAGTTTTTTCATGCTTCCTTGAAAACTGAATGTCCATATTTCACACACACACACACACACACACGCACGCGCACACACACGCGCACACACACACGATCTTAGACCCTTACCTCAACTCATACACAAAAATTAACTCAAAAATGTATCACAGAGAGAAATATAAAAGCTAGAACTAAAATTCCTAAAAGAAAACAGAAAAAAACCTTTCAGATCTTGAGTTAGGCAGCATTTTTTAGATATAATACCAAAAGCACTATCCATAAATAAAAGATTGATAAATCAAATTTTATCAAAATTTAAAGCTTTTGCTCCTTAAAAATACCATCAAAAAAATGAAAAGACAAGCTACCAATTGGATGAAAATCTTCACATATCATATATATGACAAAGGACTTGAATCCAGAATATATAACAAACTCTTTTAACTCAAAAATGAGAAGATAAAACAATACAATTTTTAATGGACAAAAGATCTAAATAGTACTTTACCAAAGAAGACTGCAAATGAGCATTTGAAGCAATGTTCAACACCATTAGTCATGAGGTACATGTGGATTAACACCTCAGTAAGATGCCATTGCTCTCTTATTAGAATGACAAAATAAACATACAGACAATACCGAGTTCTGATGAGGATATAAAACAACTACCGTGTTTCCCCAAAAATAAGACCTACCCATAAAATAAGCCCTAGCAGGATTTCTAAGCATTTGCGAAATAGAAGCCCTACCCCAAAAATAAGACCTAGCGAATGGCGTGGCTACACAACGTATCTGCACAACCCATGCATTTTGTCGCGCAGTGGTAAAGAAGAGAGAAGCCCTTCTCATCTGCCCCATCGTGACAGCTACTATCCCAGAGGTGACCAGAAAGGTGCGGGCAGCCCCACCAACAAGGTCAGCTCCCCCTGTCAGGTCCCAGCCATCCTGTGTGTGCTGCAAGCTGAGGCTTGAGGGGAAAATAACACATCCCCTGAAAATAAGCCCTGGGTGTCATGTTGAGGAAAAATAAATATAAGACCCTGTCTTATTTTCTGGGAAACACAGTAGATTATTTACATATCATTGGTGGGAATGCAAAATGGTAAACCACTCTGGAAAAGAGTTTGGCAGTATCTTATAAAGAAAAATATATGCTTAACACATAATCCAGCAATTCCACTGCTAGGTGTTTACCCTAGAGAAATGAAAACATAGGGTCACAAAAACCTGTATGCATTTCTATAACAGCTTTATTTATAACCATCGAAAACTTGACACAGCCTACATGTCTTTCCACCAATCAATGGCTTAGAAAGCCGTGGTAAATCCATTGAATGGAATACTACTCAAAAATAAAAAGCAAGAAGCTACTAATACATACAAAATAAAGAATTAATTGTAAATAAGTTTTGCTAAGTGAAAGAAGCCAGAACCAAAAGGCTACCTATTATGTTCCTGTACTCTATTAGTATGTCCATCTGGAGAAGGCAAAACTACTCCATGGAAGGAAAACAAATCCGAAGGTTCCCAGGGCTAGGCACAGGGACAGGGCAGGGTTAACTACCAAGCAGAGCAATAGAAGTGAATTTTATAAGTGGCAGAATTGTTCAGAATCACAGTGTAGGGGTGGATACATGACTCTATCCATTTGTCAAAACCCATAAAACTGTATACCACAATGAGTGATTTTTACTGTATGCAAATTTTAAAAGAAATCAACCATAATATGGGAGAAACCCAAAAAGGAATACAAATTGTAATAAATTGACTTAACTATATTACAAATGAATAAAATAACACACTGAAGGGAGTGGGGAAGAAAAGAACCAAATGTAGTTACTTGGGAAACAGCATTTCGAGTGCATACTGTAAGGCTAAAGGTAAAAAGAGCTGCGCAGATGCTGTGCTCTAGTTAATAAATCAGTTTTTCACAGGGGCAAGGTTAGCAATTCTGACACTGTTTTATGTGAATACTGGGGTTGAACAAATAAGTAAATATATTTTAATTAGTAAGAGCCAGGTCTCTCAGTGTCAGAAAAAGATGTTAGACACAGGGAAAGAGGAAGGTTAGAAGAAGCTCTGGAGTGAGAACTGGAGTCAGAAGTATCACTACGAACTTGGGTTTTTGAACAAAGGTGTTTGTGTTTGCAGGGGTGAGTACACAGACACATATTTCCAAGATCTGTTCTACTAAGAGGACATAGAAGGAATGACAAAAGAGAGCAATGAGCACATTCAGTGCCTGGCCTTGGTTTCTAAATACCAGTCTTCAACAAAAAGGAACCAGGGCTTCTGTGTGAAGGGGTTGATTCCAGGGCTGGAATGGAGAAAACACAAGATGAGCCTGAAGCATCTCCCAGTGTCAAAAAGTACAGAAGTGCTCAAAAGGATGGGGGCATGTTGAAAGGACACAGGAGCCAAGTTGCACGAGTTCTCAATGGCCAAAACTGGAGTAAATTGAGCAATAAAATAAATAATGATGCTGTTGGATTTTAACCCAGAGATTAAAACAAATATCTGTAAGTCCATATTGATATCAATAAATAAGTGAATAAACATAGACCAGGCATAGTGGCTCATGCCTGTACTTCCAGCATTTTGGTAGGCTGAAGTGGGAGGATTCCTTAAGGCCAGGAGTTCAAGACCAGCCTTGGAAATGTACTGAGACCCCCATCTCCACAAAAAGTTTTTAAAAAATAGCTGGATGTGGTAGCTGCTTCCTGTAGTCCTAGCTACTAAGAATGCGGAGGCAGGAGGATCACTTGAGCCAACAAAGGAGTTTGAGGCTGCAGTGAGCTGAGATCTCATCACTACACTCCAGCCTGGGCAACAGAGCAAGACCCTGTCTCAAAAATAAATAAATAAATAAACAAATGGGAGAAATTTTTCCTTACAGAAGAATTTCAAATAATAAATGTAGAAAGAATGTAGGAAATACTAAATCACCCCTAGAATACCACAGCAATATTTTTTTTTAACTTTGACTTTTCTCATTTATATTTTTTATTTTTATTTATGTATTTACTTATTTATTTCAGGATATCATGGGGGTACAAACATTTTGGTTACATGTTATGACTTTGCCTCACCCAAGCCAGGATTTGGGGTGTGTCTTTTGCCCCCTACAACACTCACCATGTCTACTAGTTCTGAGTTTACCCACTCCCAACCCCCTAATCCCTGGAGAATATTACTACTGTGTGAGCACCTTAGTGTTGATCAGTCAGTGCCGATTTGATGGCGAGTACATGTGGAGCCTATTCTTCCGTTCTTATGATACCTCACTTTGGAGGAGGGGCTCAAGCTCTATCAAGGAAAATATTACAGGTGCTAGATCACCGTCGTTTCTTATAATTGAGTAATATTCCACTGTATACATATGCCAAATTTTAATAATCCACTCATGAATTGATGGGCACTTGGGTTGTTTCCACGTCCTTGCAATAGTGAATTGTGCTGCCATAAACATTCGGGTGCAGATGTCTTTATTATAGAATGTCTTTTGCTCTTTTGGGTAGATGCCTAATAGTGCTATTGCTGGATTGAATTGTATTTCCATTTTTAGCTCTTTGAGGTATCTCCAAATTCTTTTCCACAGAGGTTGCACTAATTTGCAGTCCCACCAGCAGTGTAAGAGTGTTCCTATATCTCTACATCCTCGCCAGCATTTGTTGTTTTAGAATTTTTTGATAGAGGCCAATCTCACTGGGGTTAGGTGATAGCAATAATTTTTACAGGGAAGTCTACCAATGGATGCTAAAATTAGTGGGCAAATGTTTTACAAGGAAAAGAATATTTGCATATTCTCAAGGTATTTTACCCAAGATATCTATTAACCACAATGAGGAAAACAGTTGAGAAATCCATCATACACAACCGTAACCAAATGATCAATAAAAATAGGATATGTTGATATTATGTAACCCCTGATATGACACACTGAAGACACATCACTTCTGTGATATTCCTGCCAAAAATGAATAGGTCAATGTGAGCATGAGAAAATACCAGAAAATCCAAATTTAGGCGAATTCTACAAAATAGCCAGTACCTTCAAACATGTCAAGGTCACGAAAGACAAAGACAGACTAAAGAATGTTCAGGTATTGGAAGAGACTAAGGAGACATGACTACTCAATGCAGTGTGGGACCCCAGAATGCATCTCAGAACAGAAAACGACATTGGTGGAAAGAATTAAAACTACACTGAAATACCACCACACATCCACAGGAATGCTTAAAATCCAAAAGACTGACAATACTAAGTGTTAGAGAGGATATGGAGAAAATGGTATCCTCATACGTTTTTGGTGGGAAAGTAAAATGGTACAGCTATTGACACAATCACTTACTGATAGTGGAAAAAGACATTTCCCTATTGAAAAATAGTGTGGCAGCTTCCTGGAAAGTTAAACATATGCTTAACATAAAACTCAGCAATTCCACTCCTTAGTGTCTACCCAAGAGGAATAAAAACATGCCCATATTAAGACTCACACATGAATGTAGCATCAAGTACAATGGCCTCAAACTGGAAACACCCCAGATGTCAGCTGGAAACGGACAAAATGTGGTATATTCATACAACCAAAATGACTCCAACAGTAAAAAAAGAGAAACTACTGATCCGTGCTACAACATGGATGAACTTCGGAGACATTATGCTGTAATTCCGTTTATATAAAATGTCCATAGAAGGCAAATCTATACAGACAGAAAGCCGATTGGCAGTTGCTAGGGAATCACACTGGCTCTGCCTTCAAAATATGTTCTGCATTCTGCCACCACTGCCCTGGCCCAAGTGCCCAGCATCTCGCACCAGTGTTACCACGGGCAGCTCCAGATAAGTCTCTTTGCTCTTCCTTTGGTCTCTTCCCAGCACAGCTCAACCATAAGCCAGACCGTCTCGCTGCTTTCCGAGGATTTGCCGTTGTTTCCATTTCATTCAGGGTAAAACCCAAAGTCCTTACGAATCTCCCGTGAGGAGCGGTGGTCCACTCACTCTGGCCTCTTTGCATTCCTCAACCAGGCCAGGCACACTTCTGCCCTGCGACTCTGCTCCGGCCCTTCCCTCCAGCTGCCACGCTGTTCCCAGGCTCTCCAAGCTCCTTCAAGTCTTTGCTCAAATTCCACCTTCTCAGTGAGGACTTATCCTCATGTTTCTATTTAATACTGCAACCTGCTCTCCCCATCCCATAACGCCTGGTCTATTGACTTCTTTCTCTTTGTTCTCTAACACTGCCTTCCAATACACTAGATAACTTACTCCTTACATTTAGTGTTTATCGTCTTAATTCTCCCCTTGGTCTACTTTGTTCATCAATATGTCCCCAAACACCTAGAACAGTGCTTGGCACATAGTGTAAGAGCCAAATAAATATTTGTTGAATGAATGAATGAGATTAAGACAAGTGACTATAGTGCGGTTGTGTCATACTTCCGGTTATGAGCCATTTATACTGACAGCCATCTGAGCTGGTTGAGATCCTTTGCACAGAAAACTAGAATTCCCGAATTCCAGCCAGGAAATAACTGCATGCACTCACGGCACTGCCAACCCATGAAGTGCCTTCGCATGTGTTAGAAAGGGTTCCCCTTCCTCCTGGCAGATGCAACGCCAAGCCAAGGAGAAGGCTCGGCAATTGGATTTTGTCCTCTAAACTCCCTGGCTGAATAACGTCATCGTTCAGTGCACAATCTGCCCAGTTGTGAATGGTGGCCCTGCATCCACACACGGACTTTCAGAATCAGTAGGAGCCAAAAGCTCTCTGTCCTCTGCCACAGCTACGTCTGGGACATCCCGTACAGACTTCCTGCTCCCTGGTGTTTGGCCCCAGTGGGCCAACCCTGCGCCCTCTCCCAAGCCTGCTCGCTCAGACCCGCTTGGGCACCTTGGGTACCATGGCAGACCCTTTGCCCTGGAGTTGTTTGCTCCTCCCTGCTCGCTCTCTTTTATTATTATTAACATTAAGGTTTTTTTTTTTTTTTGAGACAGAGTCTCGCTTTGTTGTCCAGGCTAGAGTGAGTGCTGTGGCAGCAGCCTAGCTCACAGCAACCTCAGACTCCTGGTGAACTAATACCTCTTGTATCGATCCTCCTGCCTCAGCCTCCCAAGTAGCTGGGACTACAGGCATGCACCACCATGCCCGGCTAATTTTTTTTTTGTATATATTTTTAGTTGGGCAATTAATTTCTTTCTATTTATAGTAAGATGGGGTCTCGCTCTTGCTCAGGCTGGTTTCAAACTCCTTACCTCGAGCAATCTGCCCACCTCAGCCTCCCAGAGTGCTAGGATTACAGGCGTAAGCCACCACGCCTGGCCAACATTAAGATTTTTTTAAATTTCAGAATATTACATGGGTACAAACAGTTTGGTTACATATATTGCCTTTGCACCACCAAAGTCAGAGGCTATAAACATGCCCATCCCCCAAACAGTGTGTACCACACCCATTAGGTGTAAATATACCCATCCCCTCCTCCCCCTCCCACCTCCCCAACACACGATGAATGTTAATTCTATATGTGCACAGAAGTGTTGACCAATTAGTGCCAATTTTATGGTGAATACATGTGATGTTTGTTTTTTCATTATTGTGATACTTTGTTTAGAAGAATGGGCTCCAGCTGCCTCCATGATGATACAAGAGGTATTAGTTCACCATTGTTTCTGTGGCTGAGTAGTAAGTCCTCCACGGTATACATATACCACATTTTATTAATCCACTCATGTATTGATGGGCACTTGGGTTGTTTCCACATCTTTGCTATTGTGCATTGTGCTGCTATAAACATTCGAGTACAGGTGTCTTTTTTATAGAATGTCCTTTATTCCTTTGGGTAATTACCCAGTAGTGGGATTGCTGGATCAAATTGGTAGTAGAACTACTGTTCTCCTTTGAGTTCTTTGAGGTATCTCCATATTGCTTTCCATAGAGGTTGTACTAATTTGCAGTCCCACCAGCAGTGTATGAGTGTTCCTATCTCTCCACATCCACGCTAACATTTTTTGTTTTGGGACTTTTTGATAAAAGCCATTCTCACTTCAGTTAAATGATATCTCATTGTGGTTTTGATTTGCATTTCCCTTATGATTAGAGATGTTGAGCAATTTTTCACATGTTTGTTGACCATTTTTTTCAGCATATTATCGGGGTACAAATGTTAAGGTTACGTATATTGCCCATGCTCCCCCTCCCCCCTCCCACCCACTCGACACCTGATAAATGTTATTCCTATATGTCCACTTAAGTGTTGATCCATTAATACCAATTTGCTGGTGAGTACATGTGGTGCTTGTTTTTCCATTCTTGGGATACTTCACTTAGTAGAATGGGTTCCAGCTCTATCCAGGAAAATACAAGAGGTGCTATATCACCATTGTTTCTTAAAGCTGAATAGTACTCCATGGTATACATATACCACATTTTATTAATCCACTCATGTATTGATGGGCACCTGGGTTGTTTCCACACCTTTGCAATTGTGCACTGTGCTGCTATAAACATTCGAGTGCAGGTGTCCCATTTGTAGAGTATCATTTGATCTTTTGGGTAGATGCCCAGTAGTGGAATTGCTGGAGCAAATGGTAGATCTACTTGTATCACTTTAAGGTATCTCCATATTGTTTTCCACAGAGGCTGAACCAGTTTGCAGTCCCACCAGCAGTGTATGAGTATTCCTATCTCTCCACATCCACGCCAACATTTATTGTTTGGGGACTTTTTGATAAAGGCCATTCTTATTGGAGATAAGTGATATCTCATTGCAGTTTCGATTTGCATTTCCCTGATGATTAGAGATGTTGAGCATTTTTTCATGTTTGTTGGCCTTTATTCTGTCTTCTTTTGAAAGGTTTCTGTTCATGTCCTTTGCTCACTTTTTGATGGGGTTGTTTGATTTTTTCTTGTTAATTTTGCTGAGTTCGATACAGATTCTAGTTATCAGCCCTTTATTGGATGTGCAGCATGTAAATATTTTCTCCCATTCTGTAAATTGTCTGTTTGTTCTTGTGATAGTTTCCTTGGCTGTGCAGAAGGTTTTTAATTTGATCAGGTCCCATTTATTTCTTTTTGTTGTTGCTGTGATTGCTTTTGGGGTCTTCTTCATAAATTCTTTATCTAAACCAATATCTATAAGAATTTTTCCAACATTTTCTTCTAGAATTCTTATGTATTCATGCCTTAGGTTTAAGTCTGTTATCCACCATGAGTTGATTTTTCCCGCCCTTGCCCCTGACACTGTCTTGGAATTCCATTTGCTCTATTCCTCACAGTAATGACACCCCCCACCCCCCACCCCTGCTGCCACACTAACCTTCCTTCCCAAAACCCAGTCTAAGCCCAGCCCTGGGCTTCCTGCTTGCCTTGGAGGGATATCCACACAGTATTAAATTTCCAACAGCCCTCTCTCCCCCAGGATCTCCAAGCTGTGCTCCAGAACCCTCCTGGCTGCGCCCAGAGCTGTATGGAGTGGAGGGAGGAAGAGGGCAGACCCAGAGCCAGGGCACAGGGTCCCCCGGCCTTGCTTCCACAAAAGCGCATCTGCTCACAGCATTTATAGCTTCAAGTATAATTTTTCCTAGAAAAAAACTTACATGTGTAAACATCAGAATGTAAATATTCTCTGCCTTCAGGATAGATAGAAATTTTAACTTGGAAAAAACTTTAAGTACTAGTCATCTCCCACTTAAAAGAATTTTAATAGAGAGCCTATAGAATGTTTGGCTTTCAGTAATGGAATTACCTGGTGAGCCCTTTCAGATTAAAAGGCTGCAAAATGTATGCCCATGGTGACTTGCTATGTTGTATTACAAACCAGACTAAAGTGCAGACAAATCTACCACAGAAAATGACTTTGATTCTAAATGCTCGATCTGTAGCTGTTCTTTCTGAAAGTAATTATATAGCAAAGCCAGAACTTTTTGTAACCTGAGTATTCTCTTCCTAATTTATCTGTCCTGGAAGTTCCCATCTTGTTATGCTTGATGGAGCACAACAATATTTATGTGGGACCCAACATGTGAGTGATGAATGTGACTTATTGTGGGTCATGTTCCTACTTGTCCATGGGGGCAGGATGAGCTTGCCAGACCCTAAGGAAGAGATGGGGCTGGAGGAACAGAGAATGAGCCTCTGAAAATGACATGCTAACTCAACACTAAGAAAATGAACAACTGGATTCAAAAATGGGCACAGGACTTGAATAGGCATTTCTCCAAAGAAGATAAATAGATGGCCAATAAGCACATGAAAAGGTGTTCATTAGGGAAGTGCAAATCAAAAGCACAGTGAGATGCCACCTCATACCCATCAGGATGGCTATTACTAAAAAACGGAAAATAAGTGCTGGCAAGGATGCAGAGAAGTTGGAACCCTTGCGCACTGTTGATGGCACCATAAAATGGTGCAGCTGCTATGGAAAATAGCATGGCAGGTCCTCAAAATTTAGACATAGAATTATCATATAATCCATCAATTCCACTTCTGGATGTACACCCAAAAGAATTGAAAGCAGGATCTCAAAGATCTTTGTACACCTAAGTTCATAGGAGCATTATTCACAATAACTAAAACATGGTGGGGGGGACCATATATTCAATAGAATAAATAAGCAAAATGTAGCATACACATACAATGGAATATTTTTCAGCCTTAAAAAGGAAGGAAATTCAGACACCTGCTACACCATGGATGAACCTTGAGGACATTATTAAGCTCAGCAAAGTAAGCCAGTCACAAAAGAACAAATATAATTCTACTTATATGAGGTACCTAGAATAGGCAAATTCATAGAGAAAGAAATAAGAATATTGTTTTCCAGGGACTAGGGATAGGAAGGAATGAGGAGTAATATTTAATAAATATAAAGTTTTTGCAAGTTGAAAAGAGTTCTGGAGGTGGATGGTGGTGATGATTGCACAACTATGGGAATATAATTAATGCCACTAAACTGTACACTTACAAATGGTTAATATGGTAAATTTTCTGTTATGTGCATTTTACCACCATTTTAAAAATAGAAAAAACAATGACCTCTGAACTTAAAAGGGAAGGCAGCTGTGGCCTAGGAGAAAAGACAGGTGAGCTCATGGCATTTTGACCCAAGTTTCAGTGAGAAGCAGATATTTTCAAACTTGGCTACAGTGTCGCATAAGATATAAAGAAATGCAAGGCCGGCAGGAGTGGACACTGGCATGATTTTCTGTAGGGTGATGTGGGAAAATGAATGAAAGCCTTATATCTGTGCAACAATTCCACTTCTAGGCATTTCTCTCTAGGAAATAATCATAGATGCCCATAAAATACATCTATGAGAGTGAACGCCTGTTTAAAATATCAAACAATTGGAAACAACTTAAATGTACAAAAGTGGGGCATGGTGAAATAATTAAAGTGTTACACTGCCACCATACAATTAGTAAGAACTATATTGTCAAAAAATATGTAGTGGCCTGAGAATATGTTCTCAATATATCTGAATGTTAAAAAAGCAAGTTACAGAACAGCAAATCCAGATTCGTACTTGTTATATACGTTACATATGTGTATATACATAAAGAGAGGGAGTTATTAATATAGGTGATTTTAACGTCATCTTTCTACTTTTATTTTCCAAATTTTCCATACTGTACATATATTATTTATGTGATCAGAAATAAAAATACTGTATAAGTATTTTTAAGTTGAATCGGAGACTCCTCGATTTCTAATTGAAGAACAGCGGGCCTAGGCTAGGTTGAAATTTTTCCTTCACAGGTGTCACTGTAAAGGGTGCAAAAATGCCACCTTTTTATTGTCCTCAGCCAGGCTTTAGTATCAAACATCAGACTGCAAGAGGGAGTTTAAAATGTTTAAGAAAATAAATTCTGCAATCAGTTCAGAAGCACCATTTGCCTGCAAGCCATTGGTATGCTAATGTCCAATCATTCCCCTCTGATTCATCAAAACCAGTCACCCAAGATTCTCACCGACCAATAATTCCGGCTGGGGGTGAGGAGCGGGAGAGGAGGACGAGGGACCCGAAGAGCCTGCTGCCTGGAAATAGAGTCCCTTTCCTTTACCAGTTCTGTAGTTCGGACCTGCAGTTGGGATCCGCGGTTCCCCTATTCCAGCGTCCAGGTATGCGCGTGCTTCGACTTGTGTGCTGTAAGTTGATCTGTTCACATCAGTGCCCCATTTGGGCTTCCACTGGGAATCTGTGTTTTGTCTGTCGTGGCATTCGTGTGGCTTGGCCCTGCGCGCTACGTCATGGAAACCCAGCACTGTGACCCGAGAGGGGACCCCAAGAAGAGAACAGACCCGGGCGGCGTCCGCCCGCGCTCCCCTCGGCGCGCCGGGCTCGCGGGTCCCCGCGCCGCCACGCACGCCCCAGGGACGGCGCTGCCACCCACGGGGGAAATCAGAGCGGCCTGAGGAGAGACCAGGAGGCCGAAGCTCAGCGTCGCGCAGTCCAGGGGCCCCCTCGAAGTTCGGCACCGCCAGGCCGCGCCTCCCGGGAACACGGACACTCTAGGCTGGTCACACATTTAGCCACAGGGACTTCAAAAAGCACCAACTCATGTGGCCGCGTGCAAGTCTAGAAGTGTGTACAACACTCAGTGAGGGGGAAAGGAGGAACGGTTACTCAGGGAGAAAAGGTCATCAGATGAGTGCTGTCGACTAAGGTAGGAAGCCGTCCCCATAAAGTCTGGGGGCAATCGTGGGGCTCTTTCTGGCCCCTCCCACCTAAGGACCCCACCCACCTGGGAGCTCCACCCACATGGGGCCCCACCCATCTGGGGGCTCCACCCACCTGGCGGTTCCACCCACCTGGGAGCTCCACATGGGACCCCACCCCCCTGGGGCCCCATCCACCTGGGAGCTCCACCTACCTGGAGGCCCCACCCACCTGGGAGCTCCACCTACCTGGGGGCTCCACCCACATGGGGCTCCACCTGCCTGGACAGCGCTGCTTGTCTAGCTTCCCCAGGGTCTAGGGGTCTGACCAAGGTGCTGTTTGCAGAGTATCTTTATAGCCACCTCCCCCATTAAGGTCTGTGCCTCCAAAGCACCTCCAGGATAGGACCTGGTTTTCTGGCCCTTTCCAGACGCCACGCTCCTACCACGCAGGGCTTTGACAGCCCATGGCAGGCCTTTCAGCGCGTGCCTGGGTGCCCTTCTCCCTTCTACCTGCCTGACAAAGTTCTGTTCCAGTTTGAAGGCCAGCTCAAAAATCATCCTCCAAATTCCTCAGCCTGCCCCAGGCTTGGCTGCACCACCTACGCCTTGTCCCAGGAGACAAAGAGGGTGCCCACGTCTTTCACCCACCTATTTGAACCTACAAATCAAAAGATCTAAATTTTAATTCTGGCTCATTGCCTACCAGCTGGTTGGTCTTGGGTGCATTAACCGTGCAAAGAAAAGCTCATGTTCCTCCCTGTCAAATACGGGTGGTAAATATATTCCACAGAGCTCTGTGGGAGAATGGGTATGCTGCCTTCACCCTCCCCCAACTGTGAGACCCTCAGAGGCGTCTTATTCACGGGTATCCCCAAGGTTTGCAGGGCCTTTACCAATGGAGAGGCCCCCAAACCGTCTTGTGAATGGATGAGGCCAGTGACGCAAGAGAGCTGGTTTCTAGAATTTTCCCTGGTGGCCCACAGTGGTGGCGCAGTGCTGCTGCCAGTCCGAGGTGGTTCTCCACTCAGAGCCACATAACTGTGCCTTGGAGAGATGTGAAAAGATTCTGCTGCTCCCACAGAGATTGCTTCCGGGGCAGAAACCCCAGGGGGGATTAGAGAGCTTCCCCTCCTCTCCTCCCTCTCACCCCTTCTCCAGCCTGGCCTGTCACCTCCTCATCCTCCCTCCTCCCCAGCTGACACAGGCAACACCACCCCACCTTCCAGGACAGCCAGAGGTAAGGCAAGGATCAGCAGGAAGCAGGAGGAGAGTGAATGAACTTTGGACACAAAGCACAGTGGCCTGGATGAGACCAGGATCACCTTAGTTGCAGAAACGGAAGGACGCTCATGTCAATAAAACTAGCAGCCGTATCCTGCCCGTGGTGGATTTGGCAACCGCAGACTGTGTCCCGCAGCAGTGCGGCCCGGACCCTCTGCAGGCACTGCCTAATCTGTTCCGAGTGGGCAAGCCGTGCCGCCGGGGAGGCCAGTCAGCTAAGCCCTTCTCGGTCCCGGAAAGTTCAGCTTGGCCCTCCCAAGCTGGAAGGAGGCAGCAAAGTCTTCCAAAGGGCCAGTTCAAGATTCAACCTGACTCAGTTTTCCTCGGCCACTCAAATCCCTGCCTCCTCCTGCAGAAATCTCAGCAAGGAATGTCGCCACTTGCATGTGGCCTGCAGGGAGACCAGGGTCAGTTAACTCATCCAGCCACACCCAAGAACAACACCGCAGAAATTGGCTGACACATTATTCCTCCTCCTTCAGGCATTGGGGACAAAGTGCCACCCGCCACCCCCAGAAGCTGCAGAGGATTTTTTCAATGCAAATGCCACAGAGGAGGCAGGGCTTACAGTGTATTCTGGGGAAGGGTAAGTCAGCCCCTTACCCAAGCTCCTCCCTCCTTCCTTCTGGCTTAGGGGCCCCCTAAGGTGAGGGAGGCAAACTGCAGTGCTCCAGCCCCTCCCACACCACCCACTCCTGAGAGGTGGCCACGCCCCTCTCCACACCCCCCTTTCCTCCCCCAGGAGGGATTGGCAGGATCAGCAACATCTGGCTCTAAAAGGGTGATCACCCGTCTTGAGACCTCATGGATCCCGATTGCTTTCCCTTTCGGTTCTGGGCCGGTCCCAGGCACAGCCTTTATCTGCCTCCCGATGACATCACTGCGTGTCCTAAGGGGTTTTTGCCTATTGTTAGGCTACAGCTGAGCTCTCTCACAATGCCACAATTGGGCAGCCTCATTGGCTCCTGCTATTGAAAATATAACAGAGACTTGTCTTGCAGCAAGAAACCGACATGATGGATAATAGGTAGGAAAGGGAGCCGGCACAGAATAAGGGAAGGCCCCGGTCCGTCTAATTTTCACTGACCCAGTTTCATTGCTTAGAGCACAGTACGGAGGGGAGCGAGAGAGTGCGAGAGCGAGAGAGTGACCTCCATATCCACAAAGCTTCATACTACAGTGCAAACGAAGCCACGGACTTCCTTCTCTCTCCTGCCACCAACGCAGGATGTTAACTCAAATGAGCGGGCGACAAAGGGAATTCCCACCTTAGGAAGCAGAGTTGAGTTGGCTAGTCACTTATGACCAGTGATTTTCATATATATAATGGGAAAAAACTCTACCCCATTCTTATGAGACAGTTTAATGAGGTACGGAAGGGGGCGCTGTGGGTGGTAAGTGGAGCGGATCATTCTTGCATTTGACCTCCAGGCATCCCTGCACCAGCATCAGCCCCCAGGGAGAGAAGAGGGTTCCCGAGCTGTGGATTGAGTCCTTCTTAGTGGACCTCAG
Source organism: Mirza zaza (assembly GCA_008750895.1). Taxonomy (NCBI): domain Eukaryota; kingdom Metazoa; phylum Chordata; class Mammalia; order Primates; family Cheirogaleidae; genus Mirza; species Mirza zaza. The sequence goes on from VSMD01067377.1 coordinate 18,883, forward strand.
TCCCATGAACAGTCTGCACACATTGCCCAAACTGTGGGTGTAAGGTTTTTCGTTGGTGGCGAAAAGACAGACAAAGAGAGAGAAAGAGTGGGGGCCAAACCATGTGGCTTTATTATACACTCCTGGACAAGGTTCTGGGGCCCCAAGAGGGGGGACCCCAGAAATGGCCCCCGTTTGAAGGGGCTGAGGCCTTTTATACCCTTTGGGCGGGGCTAGGGACTTGTGGCAGGAAGAGTTGGGGATTTTCCATTGTGACCTTGGGTGGTCATTGAGAAATAGGAGGGGCTGGAGGTATTTTTGGAATCCAGGAGCCAAACGTTCTCATGCGTGTGGACTTCTGGGTGTGGTTCCTCTCAGGGGGCCTGGCAGTTTTGTCCTTGGTGGGTCTGGTCTCGTGAGCCTTTTCTTTTTCGATATAGGGAAGGGAGGGGCTGCCACCGGCCTCACAGTGGGGAGAACGTCTGAATGATTTTTTTTTTTTAATTTCAGCATATTATGAGGGTACAGAGTTTAAGGTTTCAATAAATGCCCTTTCTCCCCCTCCCCCCACAAGTCTGAGTTTCCAGCATGACCATCCCCCAGATGGTGCACATCTCACTCATTATGTATGTATATACCCGCCCCCCGCCCCCCTGCCCAATACCCTATTACTGTAGTACCTATGTGTCCACTTAGGTGCTGCTCAGTTAATACCAGTTTGCTGGTGAGTATATGTGGTTCTTGTTTTTCCATTCTTGGGATACTTCACTTAGTAGTATGGGTTCCAGCTCTAACCAGGAAAATATAAGATGTGCTATA